>JAYJLV010098009.1:0-37998 GCA_036873485.1 Torymus texanus | reverse complement strand
TGGCAAAAGGAGTCCCCCTTTCCCTCGCTCAGAGCGGACTACGTCCGCTCCAGGGCATACAGGGTCGACTCCAAAACATTTTCGGAGTCGAAGGGGAAAGGGCAAGGAAGCCTCTCCACACGGGTGACTCACGCACATTTCCTTTTTTTTTACGCGGATTATATTAGTTTATCTTATTTCTTTTTTTCGTTTTACACGCTCTACCGTCAGATTTTATATTATTTTAAATTTATTTTTTTTCTTTTAATTTATTCCTCCCTATTCTACCGACTGAGCTTACGTCAAAGTAAAGCATATTTTCTTAATCTCGAGCTCTTATGAGAAGGGCAGCGAGAGTTGGAATGATTACTTTATAAAATCAGGTCATACAGCACACAAAAAACATAATATGTATGACGAAAAGATTTTGAATATTCTTTGAAAATAACTTTTAATGCTTATTTGAATTACCGCTTTTCAAAGTACAGTATTTTGTTTATAATAATCCAAACTGCGAAAAGTTATTAAAAATAAGTCTATTGATAACTGTTAGTAGCTATTATCCTTATTTTGCTTCGCTTTGTATTTCACCAGTTAAATGGAGTATGAAATAAATTGAAAAAATATGAATACCAAATAGGAGTTGACGGATCTCGTATTTAACCGTTTTTCCATATAAACCGTTATACTGAATTTTTATTCAGCATTATTTATTATTAAAAAATATTATAATTATTTAAAACTCTTAAAATATCTCTTCTCAACGTATTAAAAAAAATTTATGCTATAAACATTATTTTTATTTCACGAAAATTAATGCATGGCTTGCAAAAAAACTTGTATGAAACTTCTTTAATATCTGATGGTACTTTTGAAATTTATCACTGAGGAGCAGCACAAAAACTAGTATGAAATATTAAAAATACTATTCTTCGATAAAAATACGTATGAATAACTGTATCACTTAAAAGAGAAAATGTTTAAACCGTATCATACGTTATAGAATCAATTACACCTGCTTTCCGCTTCCTCTAACGCTCATCACCCGTCGGCGCGGTTTTCCCGTGTCTTCCGCATAAACACAAGCAATCTGAGCCTCTCATCGGTGTGTGCACATGCGCGTGCCTACGTGTGCTCAAGCGCATCTCTCCCGACGAATCTCAGCCTCAATCCCTGGCTGCTCTCGAAGCGGAAGAAGAGAGAGAGCTGTCTTCTCATCTCGTCTCCCTTATCAATTGCTCCCTCCCTTCTCTCTCTCTCACTCACACGCTTTCCTGTCGTTCTATTTCTTCCTGCCAGTGAATTATCGGAATTCCCGATGACGAGCTCGACGAAAGCGCTCGCACACATACACACGCACCCATATACATGAAGGGAAAATCTCGCGAGACACCTGCTCGGCGGAATTCCACTGACAGCGCGCCATTACTTTGACGTATTCATCCAGATTGCACGCACGCGCGTACGCGCGTTTCACAGCGTCATTTGTCAATGTTATTCCGTTTGCGCGTCGACAGCGACAGCAGCTTTTCATTGGTATTAAGCTCTTTCCTCACCCCCATGCTGAGCTTTTTCTTATTCTTTTGCAAGCTTTGGCGTATAAGAAAGTTGAGAAGTGTGAAAGAGAAGGGCGGATAGATGACGCGCATTCGCGAACGCGCGCGAAGTGCGTATACAAGCTGTGATTTAATACTTGATGCCCAAGAAATTGGATGCCCTCAGCTCGCTCGGCTCTCGCTCATAAATTTTAAGCGAGTAAATTGCTCTTTAAATTGCTTTACAAAATTTACGTGGCATTAACTAATTTATTTTTTGTATATTAAGAAAATCGATGCGCTTTACGGGAAACAAAACAAAGAGAATTTATAATTTGCATGTGCCAGATCTCATGTTACAAAAATAGCAACGCTTTTACGATCGATAAGCTTCATATTTGCTCCTTGAAATTATTTTTTCCAAGAATATGCAATGTTTTTGATATATTGTGTTTTGCAAAACCATTTTATACTAGAATTTCATTGAATTTTTCCTATTCGTTGCTGATGAAAAATTGCTTCTGAAAGCCTTCGGGCAGTTTTGAAATTGCCAAAACAATGTATAGTTTGAAGTCTTCTCTGAATTATTTTTATTCTTGGAACATTAATATTGAAAATTGCTTTATGTTGCTTAAAAGTAAATATCTATATTTCTATAATTTGAGAAATATACTATTATTCTGAAGATATAATATAAACATTAGCGTTATATTGCGAATTTAACTTAATATAATTGAATACTTGAAATACAATATGGTTCGGAGAATAGTATTGTGCCTGTCTAATAATTATATTTCTCTTCATAAAAAATTCCTAAAGCATACAAAATTCATGGTATTCCAGATAAAGATATTCTCATCGATATCACATTACTTGATTACTAAAACATCCTACATCCTAAACGTGAGTTGTTTTCAAAGCATATAACCTATATTAAGATCAAGTTTGATTAATTTATATATTTAATTGCAGAAAATCGATAACAATCCTATTTAAAAGTAATAAAAATAGCTCGTATGGTATAAAAGTTTCTTTAAAAGCTCACACATTCTTTTTGCGAAGTAACTTTCTTTTTCTAGAAACGCAATACGTATTGGTTTAGCGATTTCCCAGAACAAGAGTCACTACTATTCGCTCGAAACTCACAAAGTGATTGTTAATTGAAATACTTGGAAAAGAGTCACCCCTTGCCAATTCGAACACGTATATGCAAGCACTCGCAATTCGAATAACGTGAAATACGTCGCAAGCGCCAAGAGAATTCGGGTTCATCGTAACTCTATTTCTCTCTCGCTCTCTTTGTTCTCGTCGAATCAGCGTCACCAGTACGAGCGAGGGCTTGTTCTACCACTCACAAAAATGACTCCTGCCGTTGTTTGTTTTGTTTTGTTTCTTTGTTTGTAGTATAATTTATTAACGCTCTAGGAAATATCCCTTTAAGCGCGGACTTAACAAAAAATACATAATATTTAACAATTTGATAGTGCAGTTGTATGTGCAGATTACAAACATTTAAATAAAAAAAAATCAAAAACATTTACATTTAAACTAAAAATAACACAAACAATAAGAGAAATGATCTTCTTGTTTTCATCAAGACAAGCGTTGTACGAACATGGTAGCTTGTCTCTGGAAATATCGGTATTCGCCCTATTGCGTTGTTTCACCCTCTACTGACATTGATTCCGAGATTATTTGCTCCCTCCTCTCTCTCTCTCTCTCTCTCTCTCTCTCTCTCTCTCTCTCTCTCTCTCTCTCTCTCTCTCTTTCTTTCTCTACTTTAGTTCGACTTTCTATAAACTTGGTGGGGAAACTCATTCACATGGTGGAGTACAAGTTCGGTCATTTGAAAGTGCGCATGCACCAGCATCCTAGGAATAGGGATCGCACCATTGGAGGAAGCTGAGAGAGAAGAAACTATTATGCCGCGATTTGTCTCCTTTAGTTAGAACGGGACTTTCGACACGCGCCCGTATGAAAGAAAAGAAGGGGAGTAAAGTTTAATCGGCTTCACGATTAGGTTTTGTATGTACGTATATATATATATATATATATATATATATGCGCGCTTTTTGAATTTATGAGGTGGACTGGGACTAGGATACCGGACTGGGTAATTCAAGGAGAATGAGAAAGAAAGAAAGAGAAGCTTGCTTGAGATATGGCTCCCAAGGCGGATGGAGGGGAAGAAGTAGCTCGAGAATTTTCATGCAGATTTTATTTATGTTTTTTTCTCATGAGAGAGAGAGAGAGAGAGAGAGAGAGAGAGAGAGAGAGAGGAAGAAAACGGAGTGATTTATTGGAGGCGTGCACATTGCGATAAAAGTTAAAGTGATAATTTTCAGGTCTGTTTAATGACAGTTATATCGGCAAGGACTGGCACTTTATTACTCCCGAAGTGGTAATAAATCATTTCGTTTCATTACGTTTAAAGAATATTTACTCGCAAATTAAGAACAAAATTTAACATCTCTATCATTGTTCAAATGGTAACAAAATATTGAATCTTTTAAAAATAAAATAAGGATACTTTCTGTTATATATCTACTCGCAAGCTTTAAAACTCAAATAACAAATATGCTACAAAATGTTCTTTCGAGTATTCTACCTTTCACTGAAACTGCGTAGATCGTTGAAAATACCCTCTTAAAAAAACTAAGACACCACCATAAAATACGTAGCAAATAAAAGAACAATGCGGACGCGCAAGTCAAAAATTCAACGTTGGCAAACAGTATTCGGCCATTATGCAAACTAAACAGTTGGATATTCTCTCGTAAGCCAAACAATACGCTAAGGTAATCCGTAGGCATTACCAACGAAACATTATTTCTCGAGGGGGTGCGAGCGACGGCGGTACGTTCTTCGCAGCTTATTCTTCCCCGTCATTTCACTTTTCGCAATAATCTTCGCGCACTAATCTGGCCTGCCCGCATTCCTGGCTGTTGGTGTGGTTTTGCGGTCGAAATCTTAGTTGCAGTGTGCCGCAAACCGACGACTCCGTGGCTACAGGCATTAGCTCCTACTAAATGTTTTCATTATGCAAATCTACCTCTCCTTTGTAAGTGGTCCGAGCAATTTGTGAAGTTTGATGCTCGCGCGCCTCATTCTCTCTTTTTTTTCTCTATACTCTCGTCGAAGTAATTTTTAATGCTCTTTCGCACAATACTTTCAGTTCTGTACACGTGAGCAGCCGCGGGCTCTTGGAATGTTTAATAGAGTTGGTTGTCTTTTTCGTAGCGAGCTTTTTCTCGTTAGCCGTGCGTTTGTTCACTGCGAAACGGATAAAAGTCTTATGGCTTTTCATGGGCGTGAGGAGGAGAAAGGGATGAATTATAAAGTTTTGTGAAATTTCATTGAATACCATATTCATTATTCAGTTATTAGTCTGCTGTTGTAAGTAGAGTTATAAATTCATTGAATTTTAAGGAGAAAGCTCATTAACATATTAAGTCTATAAAACAATTTCAGGCTATCCTTTGTAATTTCACTTATAAAAGACTTCTCGTTTGCCTTCACATTAATGGGAAAACGGTAAGGAAAATTTTTCTTTAAAAATTGGATTCTGAGTATCGCTGCATACATTTCTCTGCAACATTATATCTTTCAATAATGTTATTGAACGTGCATTACTTATGGTTAGTCTGAAATTTAGTGTTACTAGATCACTTACATGGAAAGCATTATACTTACATTTTATGTAGGATATCATCCTACAAACTGGAAAACAAAATTCTTTACACGTGTATCGGTATTCATGCGATTTTCTTAGTCTTCAAGAAAAAACACCAATCCTATACTTGTATTCCATCTCAAACTTCCCCTCAACTTCTCCCCGTCAAACTGAATTTCATCAGGCGCATAATACTCTTACGCGCAATATACTTGCATAAGTACATCAGGCTCGAACTTGCTGGCTTTGAACTCCTTTCTCTCTCTGACTGAGCTTCAAAGTCAGGCGAGGATGCGCACACGGGCGCGTGGTTGCGCTGACTTGAGATTGTAAGCGAGGATGCTGCTCCCCTTCATGCCTTTGCACACACTTAACGCCGTCTAATATTCCCATTAAGGCGTGAGTCAAAGGCGCGCGTGATTATTCTGCAAAATCGGGCCACGAGTGTGGGGAATTTTTATAATGTTGCGAAAGTAAGAGTTATGCTCTGGGCGGTGTGGATTTACTCGTCGATGAACGCGCTCTGAAATTCGTGGGTCAGATTTACTTTGGGAATTTTCGATTTTGAATTACCGAGATGTAAATTTGGCTAACTTTGGCGACTATGTAATCTGGAAATATTTTCAACTTTAAAAGCAAAGAAAAGTCAAGATAATCTGGATAAAATTGCAAAGGAATTCTGAAAAATGAGAAAATTTATCTTATTCATTATTACATTTAAAAAGAAATTACTTTTGAGAAGAAACATTTGGGGTAATGCTAGAAAAATCTAAAAGTTTCAAATGCATGGCAAAACGTTTTGAAAGGTTTTACGAACGTTTTCTAAATTTATCATTAATTAATTTTTAAAGTCTAAATTGATAGTTAATGTAGCAATTAAATGAAAGCATTTTCAATCAAATTATATCTGTAGTAATAACGCTATATAAACCTAAAAGTATTACTAGCCGTTAGAATATCAACATTGTCGATAAAATGTAAATGAGAAAATTTAATTTGAATTTGTCAAAAATTATTTTACAACACACCTCGCTTAGTGTATCTACTCTGCTCAGTAAATGATTATTACCTTGATAAAAATCTTAGTGAACGTAAATGATTTCAATAAAATAATTGATACGTCCTCTTAAGTTGTTCTGCTCCAATCAAGATAATTATATAAAAGAGCAAATATAACAACGTTAATTTGCTTGTTAAGTAGAGAAGGAAGAAGTATACTAATTAACTTTAAAAATATTTATCTTACCAGAGCACACCTCATCTGCCGTATAATTCCAAAGTAAACGAGAACGCTATTTCAACTATCTCTCTCTCTCTATCTCTCTCTCTCTCTCTTACGGCTACACAGTGACGTAGCATCATTTTTCGCCTATAATTTCTCATTAAATTAGCATTTCAATTTACATCAGAGCTCAACAATACTAACATCGCAGTCGCAGCCAAACAAATGTCGAATAAGTTATTATTCCGTGCATATAATTAATTTCTGTTTATCTTCGATAATAGCGCAATTTCAGCTGGAACGCCATTCACATTATCGCCCGGTCGCCTCGTGGCGCTTTTACCTTAACGAAATATACCCTTTCCTCGAAAACCAATTGAATTCTGGCGCGCACGCGCGTTAATCAGCTACTTTCATTTCAATACATCATTACTCGAGTGTACGGCTTGCGTAGAGCGCAATAAATTGGTGCAACAAGCGCAAATTGGAAAAGAGCCGCTCGGCCATGCTCCGCGCTGCGGAAATCCGTCGCGAGATTTCCTTTTAATATCAAAAATTCCGAGTGATTTACAGTTTAATATTTGAGCCGCGTGTGCGCCTAATGGCCAGCCTCCGTCTATGCCTCCCCCCATTTTCAGGGTAGAAATATCCAACGCGCTGCGCCTCGTGTGCATAGGTATGCACGTATATAGGCTTGCGTATATATCTATACACTCGAGCTTCGTCTCTCTCTCTCTCATTCTCGAGGTGCACATCTTTTATGACTTTCACAATCACTCGCAGCGCGAGCCGAGACTTTTTCACCGGAAATAACTTACTCTTGACCTCCGGCGAAATCTCTTTGCCCGTGCGCGCGAGCGTGCCGCTGTTCCGCCTACCACCCCCGAGGTCGACGTACGACATCGCCCATTCAGCGAGATTTCCTCTGCGCTTTTCTTCCTGGCACAGGCGGTCGCACCATAGCAAGCATTTTCCAAACAATTTTTCGGCACTGACAAACTGATAGCGATATATTTTTCGACAAATAACTCAAATCAAGTGCGTCTTCTGGGAATGTCAATTATTTTTTTTTCAGAGATATTTTAATGGAACTGAAATGAAAACTTTTTATACTCGCTGTCAAAAAGAACGAGTCAAATTTCATACTTTTTAGTATTTCGGTATTATATTATGTCTTTAAAAATGAATATACAAATGAAGAGAAGTTATGAAATTAGACGGTAGAAATGGCATCTCAAATATTAACGTACTGAAGCTTCGCATTCCAATTCCTATATAAATTGTCGATAAATTCTTCTGATGATTAAATCTCAGTAATTATTTCAGTAAAATAATATAAATTTTTAATATCATTCCATTCTCTTTGTTTCCTTACATTCTAGATTAATTTCACAAATTATTCGAATTTCAATGAAGTATTTTTAATAAAATTTCCCTGTAGTTTAAAGCATTAATTTCACCGCCAAAGCGTCGAACTATAGAATAGCGGTTTTAATAAATTTCATAGTTCCTTAGGGGAAGCTGCACGATCAATTTCTCATTTCCCCTTCGCAATATTCCAAAGTATATATTAAATTCTGTAAAATTAAATAACAGCAAGTATTATAAAGTTTTAAAATATTGTCATTTTATACTGTTAGTTCAGTATTGATGAAGTTCCAAAGTAAATACATCTTAGTTGATAACATTTATAACTAAACAAACTCTGCTACCATAATAAAATATAAATTTACTTATTTAATATTTATTTCCAAGAATCTTTATGTTCTTTCATAGAAAGAAATTTGGACATGGGAAATTCAAATATTTCGTATTTCTGGATGTCCAAAAGTAATTGAAATTATACATTCACAAATTCGTTTTATTACAACTCCAAATTGGCAATATACAAAGCCAGAAGTATCGTAAAACTATATGCTTCACTTTGTGATACTGCAGTTCCAACTTAGACATGAGGGAGTTCAAACGTCATTGAAAAACACGATGTCCGCGGTTGGTGTTGCCTGATTCCGGCGTTGGGCATGCCACATACCCAATATCGGAATCAGGGATGTCTTATTTTGAATTCTATGAATTCAATATCGAATAGCATTACGCATTACCATTTTTAGCATAGATTTTAACTATTTTGGGATTCTATAATTACAATAAATGTTGAACTCACACATTACTAATTTTCGAACCTATGAATTCTAACATAGTTATAAAGTATTAAAGTCATTGATATTAGTCAACTACAAAATATTGTAGTGTCGACAACTCAAAATTTCTTTCTGTGTTGTTGCAGAAAAATACCGCGTATAGGTGTAGAATGATATAAATAAAATATAAAATGTACATCCTATATTCAAAGAGAACACTTTTCGTTTACTGGAATGAATACTTTTACATTGGAAATGATCCTCAGCCAATCCTATATTAAACATTTTTTTAAAACTGAATGTATGAATACATGAACACCTAAAATATTCATATCAGAATGAAATAAATATGTTCGTCGAACTTCATGGTTATTCAATTTAATCAATATGTATTCGCATTTCAAAGTATGATATATCCCTATATAAAAAAGTCCTGACTGGATGTTGTGAAGCCAAGATAAACGTTATGTGATTGGTTCATGTAGTGCGCATACGTCTATGTCAGGAAGTAGAAACGTCTTCTAGGTTAGGGCGCGCAACGCGCGCTGTTCAAATCTCTAGTTATATAAAATTTCGAAAGAAAATCATTAATTATTGATATAATTATTATATGTTAACGTCCGCAATGACTGTGAGTTTTTTTTCTTAAATTCGAGGAAAAAAACGTATTCGACTTTTTCCTCCGTAAAGCGGAGCAGCGGCACGCCTGCTGAGCTTCGCGGAAGCTCGGCGTCACCGACAGCTCGACGGGCCGCACCCTGGACTTGCGGAGAGGGGAGCGAGCAGTCCCACGACACACGCAAGTAGCAGCCTTACCTGCTAACTTTGGCGTCCGGCTTTTGCGGCGGCCAATCAGCGTGCGGGAACGCTCGCCTCTCTCTCGAGCCGCGGTACTTTCAGGCCGAAATTTCGGAGCGGGACTCGCCTTCCGCCACGCGAAGGGAACGGACCTCCTAGACTTCAATGAGTCGTGCCAGATTTCTCCCCTGAGAGGAACTCTTCTCGCCTTGGCTTTCGCACTCTCGCCCAGCGGCATAAAAAGCCTCCTGTCCCTCGCTCACTGCAGAAAATCCTGCAAGGAGCATAAAGGGGTGGCGTACCCGCCACAGGGAAATAAGGGCTCCTGAGTCTCCTTCTCGATTAGAGAATCTCGCGCGGCGCTGAGAACATTATTTCTTTTTTTTTAATTTATTTTTCTTGTTTTCCTTTTCTTAGTTTAATTGCTCTAACGTTTAATTAAATATTGTTCTCCGACCTCCTGAGTTTACGTCAATGTAAAATATAAAACACGTATTACATCCATTACATTAATATAAAACAAAATTGGTTGTTGAATGTTGAATAAGCTGCAGCTTACTTCATGTTATTAGTTTATTTATAAATGTTATGCAAGGTCTACAAGACGCAATAAATTATGCTAGCACGAGTAAATAATTACTCAGCATTCCTTACGATATAACCATTACCTAACATACCAGATGTATCTCTGCCCCGCAAGCCCCTCGAAAATCGAATATCTGTACGTTCCATCTGTAGCCATTAATAAAATAAAATCCCACCGTTAAACAGCCTCCCATTAAAATCCAATCCCCAACAATAACTCGCCGGCACTTCGTCCCCGCGTTCAACGCCACTTCCCCTTGCGTCGTCGAGCAAACGCTGTAAAAGAATCTATATAATAGCCTCTTCGAGTCGCTTCGAATACTCTAAGTGTATCTTCGAGCGCACACACATTAGATCTATAAACCGGGGCCGCGAATAACGACGAATCCTCGCGACGCTCGGCATGAAGCCATAAATGAAACTGCGCAAGCGCGGGCTTTACGCTAAGCTGCCGCGCGAATCGAGAGATACCCTCCTCCGTCTCTCCCCTTCGGTTCCTTTTACGCGTCAGATGTATAATTTTGCCGAGGGGGCGACGGCGGTGGCGAGGTAGACGTCTCGGAGATTCGATAAGACTGGCGACGGGACGAGAGATGGCCTCCTCTCACTCGATTGCCCTTCGATTGGGGCGTGTGTCCATTGATTGCCGCTGGCGCGCCGGAATTTCGATTATGATGGTACATCTATCGGCATCTATATATACTGAGGATACTGTGGCCCGTCGTGCGACGGGCTGCCGGTTGGTGAGACCGGCCGGAGCGCCTCAAGGATATCGCTTTAAATTCGCCGTACGTAAGCTATGGACGGCCAGCCCGATCCGTCGAAGGGACGAGACGAGCGTCCGCCCGCGCGCGTCTTGTATAATTTAGCCCGAGGAGGACTTTGCTCCTGTCCGTCGTTAGGAGGATGTGGATTATGCTTATTGGTCCGTTCGTTTATTCGCCGCTGAATATTGATCAATGGAAAAATGTTCTTATCTTTTTTTTCTTCCTTAAGCCGCTTAGATTGAATGGACTGCATCCGCAATATTTCAAGCTCTTATAATATTTCCTTTAAATTCATGGCGTCGTTTATTCACTTTTTTATACGTATAATGCTTTTTTTTTTTTACAAAAATCGATTATTGAAATAAAAATATTATAGTCAAATTATAATAACGGGACGAAGTTATATTTGAGCTTAATATTCTTCTCTTGTTTTATGATTTGTGATTTTATTTTGTTTAATTCTAAAACGTGACATTTAATCCCGTGCAATTTATACTGAGTACTGAGAAAACACTATAAATAAAGTAGAATCAAGCATTTATTCGTAATGGGTCCCCGAAGCACCATTGCCTGGAAAAGAGTTAACGTGGAATTAGGAGGATAGAGAAATTGCGTGACTCGACTTTCTAAGTGCTTTTAATTATGTTAGATTATTCCCTGCTAATGGAAGTATACATTACACTAAACTTTTAATTAGAAAATCTTAATAGAATTTAAGAACTTGTGTAGTTTGGGAACTAGTACAAAATCCTTATATACCTTAGATTTTGTAACTTTCTTGTAAGTGTATAGGTAACGATTCGCCAATACTGTAAAATTGTACCGTTATACAATTATATATATATATAACTGACGGTCAACTTTAATACATTGGAACTTCTCTTTGCAGGAATATCACGTGTAAACTTATATTTCTCCGCGGCTCTCTCTTTTTGGTTCTAAAGTTTTAAAAAGCTAGTTTCCTTTTTCTTTCACAAAGCCTCTGCCGTTTTATTTGCACCGGCGTTTTCATCTTGGCACACTTTACCGAAGGTCTTGACTTCCACAGTTTCTACCTCCGAAGCTGTAAAAACTACGGTCAGCACATCGATTTTATGCGCCAAAAACGTGCCGAACGGACTCGAGATTTCAGGTTCAATTTCAGCTTGTGTTCGTCCTACAAAAAAGTAATCCCTATCTACAGGGTTACGTTCCAGTCGTACAGTTGCACGACTGCGGCTAGTATTGTTCCGTCGTATGTAGCTTATAAAATTATTTTTATCATTTCTTTTAATGAGTGGCGATATGGAATTTTTTTAATCTTCTTACAGATTTCGAAATTATCAAATGTGAATTTCTTTTTAAATATTTTGTTTTAAAATCGAAATTAACATAAACCGAAAAAAAAGAATAATTTTACTCCGCAATGGATAAATCTTTAATTCGAAAAATTTAAAAATGATATAGATTAATGTTCATTCGATATTACAAGCGCAATTTAATCGAACTGAGCGCAGGCGTACGCATTTATCGTCGAAAATTCATGTTACACAAAGGGGCGATAATGCCGCACGAAAGTGCGCAAAAATAAAGCAGAATGACGCGAGCAAATTCGACTGATTGATCGCCCTTTTGACGAAAAGATAGGGGATTATGTAACGTCAACGTTCTCACTCTCCTCCCCCTCTTTCACACGAGCACACATATACGCACTTCCGTTGGTCCTCCTTGAAAGAGCGAAAGTCAAAATGACGATGAAAAATATCGAAACGAGAATTTTTTCTCTCTCTCTCTCTATAGCACACGCGTGCACAATAACAGCCTGACGATAGTGACGAAGCGGAGATGGCGTGTAGATAGATATACGCTTGAGCTTCGACAAGAAATGGATATCGATTTTCTCTCCATTTTAGAGCGGGTCCGTGCTGCGAGCGTATGCCTGACACGCGATATATGTCTCTCCCTATATAATGTTGCACGAGAATATAAATGAAAACTTTCCGCTTAATTTGATTGCCGTGCGGACAATTTGATTATATTAACGTTATGGATCTTTAAAGTGGATTTATTCTCGCAGCGCTTTGGGCGTCGAATAGGCTTTGAAGGGAAAAAAATAATTCACCGAATGAAACGCGTATCAGAGATATCCTGTGAAATGAATTTTCATCCAAAAGATATTCTATTCGCTGACAACCTGCAAAAAAAAAAACCGGACGTGATTCACGGAAAAGGTATAGTAACGCGGTTTGCTTCGGCCATTCCGACAACTCCCACGCCTGGCGTACTGGCTAATTAAAACTTGCGGATCGTTTGATTAAAAAAAAAAAAAAGAGGGAGGACTATCATTGTCCTCGTGTCGTAACATCCCACGCGCGTCTGTTTACTTTTTGCGACGACTGACAGTTGGAATGCGCGAAATTAATGTGCACGCGCGCACTCTTAGTGTACCAACTTTGGCTTTTACCCCAATTAAAGCGGATAAAAGTTTGATTACCGACAACTTTTTGTCCCCCGCCGACATTCTCATTAGAGGAAAGAGCGCCGCCCATAATGAACATGCGCGTCACGATCCACTGCAAATAACGTATTTCCCGTTGTCGCTGAGTTCTGAATATATTTATTTTGCTCATCAAAAAGTGTAATTTTTTTTTTTTTTTCGTCACGTGCTTTTGTGTTTCACCTCTCGTGCATATTTTAATTTCGCTCGTCTCCCCCCTTTTCTTCCCTATCGATCGCGTCTTTCCTTCCGCGCCCCAAGTATACCCCGTCGACTTAATCTCTCCATTATGACTTTGACGGCAACGGCGCGACGCTTTAACGGCTTCGATACAAGATTTTTTAGCTGTGAAATCGGTCGTAAATCGCCATCATAAAACTTGATAAATCAGAATTTACATCAGTTTTCGACGAAGAATTTTTTTTTCCGGACAGGGCGCGAACGTTTTAAATTCGAGCGAGCTTCCGAGCTGTCGTTATATCGCAGGCGTAAATAACGTTTAGAAGCAGCCTCAGTTCGTGCGCCAACCCAATCACGCTACATTCGATAAGCAGTTGAGAAAATATAGCAATCTGTATAGAAAAAGTCGACGCTCAGAAACTCGACATTAGTTTCGCAACATTCTACCTTGGTTATATTCTCCCTCGAGGTTCTCCCGCATCACGAGAAGCTCATTCTCCATCGTGGAGTTCGTGCGGCAGCGTTCAATCTTCCGGAACAAGAATCCGCGCTCATGGATTTTCCAATTCACCTCACTCGCCCGGCCAACTTCTTTCCTGCCGCACGGTACTAAATTAAACGAACACCGCTATTCTTCGTTCCGTTAACAAAGTTAACCTTCTATACTATTGCTTCCTCTAATTGTAAGAAGAAAGAAATTGTTTAAGAACGTGCGAGCGCTTATTATTCCAAATTGAGAAGTTTTTACGCGCCTGCCAGCTTTTAATCGAAACGAAACTTTTCCACGTATATCGATTTCATGCAGATGAACCCTTGGCTGTAGACATACATATATATATATGTATACCCGTTGTTCCGATTCGCCCCGCTCTCCCGACTCCTGATTGACGTCCGCGGCGCGGCTCCGAGCCATTGGCGTCATTAATCGCGAGCACGTTCTCTCTCTCTCTTCCCCTGCTTTTTTCACTCCTCCCTGTACGCTTCTTGTTGCCTTTTTTCGCTTCTCGTCTCTAGCGGTCCTCCTTTTGTCCTCGGACAGCAGTGATGAGGCGCGGGTAACGGTTGCTACTGCTCATCCTTCTGTCTCTCTCTTTTCCACAGAGTGCCCTCGTTACCGCTGAGCGCGTGACACTAATTGTTCGGTTCTGGCTTCTCGGGTGTGCTCTCGCTTTCTCCTGTTCGTCAGATTCCGTGAATTCATAGACGTTCATTAGGGGGAAGGGGGCGGATTGACACGGCGAAAATCCGCGATACCGAATTGTTAGCGGAAATGAACGATCGTAGAGAGAGAGCACGAATTCTACTCAGGAGAAAATTCGATGCTAAACAACCTAAATTTTCAATGGGACACGGTGCTATGTTTGGTTTTTTTTTTTCACGAGAGTACGCTGTAAATCTTTCGATGGTACGTACACACGTGTGAAAGTTAGCGGGCCGTGAGAAGTAATAAAATCTTCGCTTTACTACTATGTTACTCGGGTGTTACGGCAAATACACATTTTAGGATCAAAATAAAACTTCATAAACCAAATTTATTATGCTGTTATAATGAAAAATCATAAAGCGGTATATGGAATGGTTTTAATAATAGAAATCATTTAATGCAGTTGACAAATTTATATAGTGATTCTTGATATAGAATTTAATGAACAAGTTTTTAATTAGAAATTCAAAGTAAACGCCGCCAATATCAATTGATACGTCGTTTGTGTAAATATTCTAGGTATTAATCTACGTCGGTTTATATTATAACAAAACTGTTTTACTGAATATCTCTCTGTCAAATGAAACAATAGTATTATAAATACGTATTGACTTAATATTATGAAACCCAGTATTTACAGTAACAATATTTCCACACGCGCAGAATGAAAACTGGTCAATATACCGTTCTGATTTTTAATACCATAACGTTCGCACAATTCCAGTATGTTTATTTTATATTTTTCTATTCAAGCCACAAAATACATCGAAATCAATAGCAGATTAAATTTCTATAGAATGTATAGCCATGGTTCGGTAGTTTAATTAAAAATACTTTCAACCTATACACCGAACTGCTAATCCAATACCCCAATTATCACCTTCAAAGGGCTTGAAAAGTATTTCAAACGTTCGGAGCATTTACGCTCGACAATTACGCTTTATCCGACGTAAGCTATTTCTGATTCGAACTCCTTGTTATCCGTTCGTCCGTTTCGATCCACCTGCTCCCCTCCGCCATGTTTCGTTCGAAGGATAGCTATCTTGCGCTCATATCTCTCTTCTCTTTAGCGCGTTGTCCCTCCCGCTCCTTCCTCGTCCTCGAGAATAGCTCTGATTCGCAATTGATTTTTCCCCGCGTAACAACATTTCGCGTATTTGTAGGAAAATGGCATTTATCTTCGTTCGCCACTTGCGCTCAATTATTGCGTGCTCCTCGCTCTCGTGCAGGCTATAAAATAACCCGCGAGTCTTGCTTGGAGTGTGCCTTCGAAAGTGGATACAACTTTAATTCGCCGGGAGAACAGGTGGATTCTCTCGGCCGCAAACGGTCGTGCAGGTGCAGAATCCCAGAAGGATTTAAATTGGACGAGATTGGAATTGCATGGGAGAGAGAGAGGAAGAGCCGACAATGGGTATAAAAAGAGAAGAGCTCCGGATGGAGGGACAATGAGAGAGATAGAAAGCGCGGGGCGTAAAAGCGAGAGGGAAAATTGACCATGTCGAGTCTTATTCTGCGAAAAGAAAATTCTTTGATCTCATTTTAATTTTGTAGTGTGCCTACTAAAAAAGTTTTGTGTTGTAAATAATGAAAGGGCTGCTGCTGCTGTGAAAACAAAATTAAATTATCCGACTGTCTTGTTCGGCTGATGGAAAAATTACGGGCGATTGGCACGCCGCGAAATAGAAAGTAAACAGTCTCTTTTGCATGGTAATTGAAATATACTGCTATCGCAATTTCCAATTTTACCCGGTGATAAAAATGTTCAAACAACTTATCGAATAATACTATCAAATATTCAGGGAATAATAACGTGCCACGAAGTTAGTAAATAAGTTACCATTTTTCGAGTAGCAATAAATAAATATATTACAGAGAAAATTTCGATCAAAATCGTATTATCCCTATCGTACGAAAAGTCAATAAAATGTACACTCCCAAGAGAACTGTGTGCATAGAATTTGTCTGACTCCATCAGGACTTGTACTACTTACTGAAGAGATCAGGAATACACTGTATTACGTTCTTTAATAAACCGTTCACTTTTATATAAAAAAATCAATTTGAAACCATTGCTAAACGTTAACACAGTTATAAAATTTTTTTCTTTTTCCATATATCTGTTTAATTTATTCCCATGAATTTCGTATATCTAGCAAATCCAATTTACGTTTAACCATTTATCTCCTAGTTATTGCTGATGTGATATACTGACTCTCCGCTTGATAAGAGCAATACATCAACGATAACAATAATCTCTACTCCGCATATACATTATTACTGGCCGATGCACGACTACAATATTCCCTGTCCCCAAAATAAAAACATCTACATTTAACCATTCGTACAAAAGCTACTAATGCACTACAGCGTAAACCACTGCTTTTTATATATATATATATATATATATATATATATATATATAAAACTCCAGTAAATCGCATTTTCGGCTGTCGGCCCGAGAGATATATCACCGTCTATACGCACACGGCCGCCCCATATTTGTCTAAGTGACGATGTGCCGGCGGCGCCGGCGCCTCATCTCCACTCATAATACTCGTAATTGAAATATGGTTAGAGCTCGCCCCCGGCTTGGCTATAGGACAGAGTCAGACAGTACGCACGTGTGTGTGTGTGTGTGTGTGTGTATATGTGTGTGCGCTAACTCCATTTGCCGCCGCTGAGACGACGACCGGATAGCTCTTAGACCTTGTGCTTGCCATTCACTTACACACCGCTGTATCTCCTCCCCCCCCCCCCGTCTTGTGGATGATTCGACGATATCTCCGTTAGATGCGCCGACCAGAGATGTATTTGGCTCGCAGCAGGCCAAATTAATGGTGATCGGTCTCGTCACGCTGTGTGTGTGTGTGTGTATGTGTGTGTGTGTACGTATACATACATCCCTTGGCAATGTTGCATTGTTTTGCGATCGATGCGCGAACGCGCGAGGTGGCTGATGTACGGTGATGGATTGCATTTAATTACGGCTGATATAGTTGAAGCGCTCTGTACGTCTCTCTCTCTCTTTCTCCTCTCTCCCTCCCACTCTGTACATGAGCGAATGCTATCTCACGTTCGACTATGGATGTGTGGTATTCGCTGTGGGAGAAAAAGAAATAACATGAAATTTTGCTGAATAGTCGGATGACCGATGCTTTTCCGAGGCATCCGCGTTAGGACACATGTATTTTTGATCAATAATAATCGGGCTTGCGGTAACTTCGTACACGTGAATAAATAATAAAATATTTCAAACCGCTATTTTTGTGGTAATAAACTTAATACTCATTAAAAGTTTCATGTATATTTTGGAGTGTTGCTAGCTCTGATATTATTAGCAAAGTTCGAATCTTTCGGCAACATCAAAATTCAATAGAAACCCGCTGTGGTATAGTTACGAAGTTGCAAATCGCTCGCTTATCAACAAGTCAAAAACAGCTGACTACCAACCAATTGCGATAGTTCCGCAATTCCTTTAATACGTACGAGCTAATATTGAAATATGATTTTTTTACGATAATAAACGTTATGTAATCTGTATCAGAAAAAGACTATAATTCTTTTGAATGTCTGGTAAGTTTTCGGACAATTTGTAATATTTGCAATCAATTAGAATTTCTTCGCTGGTCTTAATAAAAAATAGCTAAGTTTACTTTAGGATCTCACACATGAATAATCTTACGTGAAAACGTTGAGTATAGAACACGTGCACGGTAGTTGAATTCTAGTCTCGCAATTCCCAAGTTATGCGTGTTGGGGAACAGTAGCGTATGTAGTAAGAGCCGCGCGGTCGCAGCGGTTGCAATTCTGCGTTGCCGCGGAAAGTCGTAAGCAAGCCTACTACTACTACTAGTACTACTACATCTGAGAGCACCTGCGCGGCTCCAAAACTATGCGAATTGTAATGTAAACTGCGATGCCCGCGATATGAGGGAGATTGTTACGGAATACTGATTCCCCAAATCTCGGTTATAAATTCGACATTGTATTGAAAGATTAACAATAACCAAGTTGTTTATATGTCACCTAATGGTCTAATGTAATTTGGAATTTCTAACGTCGAATGTAATTTGAATAACACTGAAAAACCTAATCGCGACGCAAAGTAAGAGACGCAGTAAATTAAATTTATTCAGATCTCGAGTAGGTCGAGAGAAGTGTTCCATATATCATTGATTTATAGCCGTTAAAACGTTTATTTAAGCTCGAGGAACCGATAAGTGAAACCGATGGGAAATCAGATAAGTGAGTTAGAGGAGAACGCTCGTAAGATATAGGATTTCTGACCTATAGAGAAATCCTAGATAATCTTCGCCATTTTCAGGACATAAATAACCAAGTTTTCCTTTAAAATTTTTTCGTCCTTATTTAAAAAACAAAAAATGATTTATCTCCGCAATTTCTTTAGTTTAAAATCTCTAATTAAAAAATGTTTTTTGTTATTGTTAACAATAGAACGTTTAAAGCATTTAGTCCGTTCAATTATTCTTAGTTTTAACTAAAAATCCTAAAGGAATTAAAAACTTTGAGAAATCTGCGTGTTATAATTCGTTTTAAAGTTTTCCGCGCGTTCGCTCTGTCTTGTTCCCTTTAAAGCTAGAAGCTCCTCCAGTCAGCAAGGAATTTACATGGGCCCTCTCGGCTGGGCTACAAGATCATTGCCCGCAATTAAAACGAAGAAGCGCAAATGAAGCAGCTCTCCGGAGTCGACAGGAGCACTCGGTGAACTTTCACTATCAGCCAAGAGAGGGAGAGAAAGAGAGAGAGTCAGGACACAGCGGCAAAGTATTTCAGAGTCACGCACGGCCGCTGCGCGCTCGAGGGAGCCGGAACGCTAAGCAGGAAACTTGATAATAGCGTTTGAATCGTTCTTACCGCAGCGCGTGGCTCGAGTAACGGAGTGTTTGGCTAACCCATCTCATCGCTGACGGTCATTTTTTTCTCTTTCCCTCTGGGCCCTTTCATTTCACGGAGAGGTTTTTCTTTGTGCTAGATAATACGGGAGGTGGAAGAGGGAGAGATCGGAAGTTCGTCAACTTTATTCGTCCTCTGTCGCTTGTTCGCCGGCCCTATATATAGATGAGCTTCGAGGCTTTTTATGAGGCTGAGTAAGTTGTTTCTGCCGCTACTTCCATAAAAGTTGCATGCGCGCGCTCTTGATGCAATGAAACAAGGACCTTATATTCGAAGCGAAATAAAGTAGACAGTTTAACGATGCAAACTTTTCCGCTCGGGGCTCACGTGACTCTCTCTCTTTCTCTTTCTCGTAAAGCAGCTGCGCGCGTTAGGGAGCTAGCGAAACTAGCGTATTTCTGTAATTTTATTAATTTTGCAATTACGGGGAAATGAGGATGATGTGTATTTCGTTATCGTTCATCATTACGCGCTTTTTAGCAGAGTGTCGTGTTAACTTTTGATGTTAATAACGAGGTCACAAAATGAGAATTTAAATCATTTTATTTTCTAAATATATATGACATTTTTTCAAGTGACAAATACCTCTTTTCTTTTTTTGTTTGTAAATCTTAATTTGAAAAGACTAAACGATTGTAAAAATCTAATGTGAAAGCTTGGTAATCGAAAACCTGGTGAACATTTCTTATTATATCTCTTGAGAAACTTATCGATCAATAATCAATAAATAATCAATAATAATCATAATCAATTAATCTAAATATTCATCGCGAAGTACTTAAGTTCCATTAAGAATTAAAAAGTTGGTGAACACTATTTTTTTTTTCCTTAATGAAATTCGCAAACGCTGACTTTAATTTGAATCTAATTGCCCATCTAATAAACGTAATCATTAACTTTGTCAATTCAATTAAAAGATTTCGCACAATTGCAAACGGCACGTAATTCCGAAATACTTAACGTGTGATTATGCAAATCCGTTCCCACTCGGCGCTGGAATGAATTTTGATTCGTGACTGCCATTAGTACAGCCACCAACGAGCCTCATCGATCAAAGCGAAAAATCCGCATATCTATCACGTGGAAGAAAGGGCAAGTATCCAAAGTACTCCAAGAAGACGGCAAGACTGCGGGTCGCGCAGACTAATAACCGATTTCCAGGCGAAAGCTCTCGCGCTACGAGAAGAAGATAATGGCACTTTGTGCTCGGTAACGTGTATACCGGAATGAATTAGGTCAGGGAAATTAGCGAAAATGCATCCCAAAGGCGAGGAGCTACGCGAGTTATAGCGTGCAGAGGCAGGAAGAAAGAAGAACGACGACGGGGAAGAGGCGGCAATACATCGGGAGCGAAAGATGAGGGTAGAGGGGGACTGCGGGCTGCTTGACGCCAAAGCACTTAAGAGGAAAACCGAAGCGCCCCACGCTCGCTCAAGTGTGGTTTTCTCGTCGACGCTGCCGCTGGCGTAGAGTACGGCATAGGGAAAGAGGGGTTTTGGAGTTTCGAAAAGGGGGATAATCTCGTGGCATAATGCGCCGCGATGGCTTCGATTTTAAAATCCGATCGTCGCGCTTCGCTTCGCGTCCCATATCCCACCGTCAATCTGCGCATGCGCGCTGCCGTACGCCTATTACGCCCCTAAATTATTCTCGCCACAGAGTGGCGTTAAATTGAAGCGCTACGGCTTTCTGGACGCCACCCGCATTTTCGTCCATTATACTCGTACAGACGCGAAGGGAAAAATCCTTGCGCTCGCGCTCAAATTGCAGCCACATGGATGCGTCCTAGTCGCAAGAGATAATGGATCTTTGTTGGAAATATTTAGTTTTTCACCAGTTGGAAATTGTACGCGTTTACAGTTGTAGTATCTCGTGTATTTTTAATAGAGTGTGTATAATGTAAAATAGATATGCGTTATATAAAAGCTTTCTAGTTTCAATGTTTATTGGGAACGCTATCGTTAAAATTCATTGAGAATAAAAAATTTATATTATATTACATTTTTCTCGCGTTCAAAAGTTCAATATTTAAAACAAAATTTTTGCCGTAAATGTTCAGAACCGTTCGTATCGTTTTTCTGTCGGGCAAGTGGATTAACAATTCTATTGAAATTCAGATTTTTATTTTACCCCGGTTATTTGATATAACATAATAAAAGAACATATTCTAAGTGAATAATACTCATATTAGTGTACGTGTATTAGCGCGACCTCTTGTGCAAAACAATCATGATTGAAATTGAAAAAAAATGCAGAACTCCAATATTGAATAGTGTATTTTTATTGCATCAAGAAATATCGAGCCGATTAATCAAGAAGAAACTATAGATGGAATAAACATGTGAACAACATGTGAACATGTGGAATAACAAAGTGAATAAACATTTACTATTAATAATCAAATTTGCAAAAAGCTGTATGTTCTGATAAAAAATTGACCGATTGAACGAACTTACCTGTAAGTGAAGTTCGATCGTAATTGTGTGGGCTGTCTCGTCCTCTAGATCAATAAGATAGCTGTTTAAAGCAATCGTTGCGATTTTTTGTTCCGTCAACAAGAAAAAATATTTATTTTAGATTACAATACATACATGAGAGAACATTGATTAACAATATTGGTAAAGATAAACCTTTTAAAGTCTTGATTAAGTTAAGAACTACAAACGTTGATTATAGATGGTGCAAATTCTCCAAAGTTATAGCATAAGGGCCGATTATAAAAACGTGCGAAAACAGTAAATGTTTCCGTCCATCCAGCTGCTTTCCTGATGGTCTCTATATTAACTCCGCCCGTGTTGCTGCAGAGGTAGATGCGTGTCGCGTGCTATGGGCTGTAAATGTTTTTGTATCGATTCCGCTTTTTTCTAGTGTATTACGAATCTAACAGCTAATTGTTTGTGATGACGCTCCATGATGAGATTTTTTAAAAGAGATAAATAAGTTTTTATTCTCGCCTCGAATTTCCTTAGTTTTATTTAAATATACTTTAAGCGTATTAGCGACACAAACTTTTGGTTGTTCATTGAAAAATGGAATATTTAAAATTGGCTAAGATCTATTACGCCCCGATGTTTTAATATGCTCTGTAATAGAAATTTGATAGCCATTTTCAACTAATAAAATGTTATAAATTAATATTTTTGATAATGTTTGCAGTTATTAACGCTATGAGCGTAATCAGCTTTGTAGATAATTGTTCTAAAGATAAATTTTCGTTGGGATATCCGTTTTCTAAAATTTTAATAACAGGTTCTGGACTCAAAATGTAATTATACTTAGGCTTAAACGGTTTTTGAATAGAAATGCCTTTAAAAAATCTTGATAACGCTAAGTCTTTACCTAAATCATTAAAGCAGATCAAGGAGAGTGCTGCTCGATAAGTATTAAGGGTACTGTATGATTTGTTGATCAACTGTTGGCCTGTTAGAAATTTTGTAACTGTTTCTGCAGATAAATCGTACAACGCGTGACCTGTCTCTTTACAAAAGATCCACCATAGATGTATAGCCTTTTCGTACTGTTTCATCCTGTTGATTTCGATTAATGAAACCATAATTTCAGCAACTTCATTTGAAAACCGTTTCTCTAGAAAAGCTTCCCGGATAATTTGGCGTGGATGCGTTTCTCTGAAAGAAGAGACTAATAAATCTTCAGCTGGATCGAATCGAATGGGCGTTGAAACTAATAATTCCATGAAAAGCGGGAACCATGATTGCGTGGGCCACCAAGGAACAACTATTACTCCCTCAGCTTTGTCAATGCGTATTTTATTTAATACTTCTAAAATTCTAATTCTTTCTAACAAAGTATAACGCGTCAATTGCAGTAGAATCTGGATCTTCTTTCCACGAAATATATTTTTTGCATTTGGCATTTGCTTTTGAAGTGAATAAATCCACATCAAAATCTCCAAATGTTTGTACTATACGTTTAAATCCCCACGCTGATAACTCCCACTCAGTCTCTTCGTATGTGTATTAATATTACATACCATTGCCAAATTTCTTTACTTAGATTTAATAATTTTTCATGTTGTATACTACCCATTTTATTTATATTATCTACAGCGATCGTGTTATCAATTCGTAGTAAAATCTCACAACTTTGTAAACTTTTTGCGGAACAATTTAGTCCATAAAATACAGCTCGTAATTCAAGTAAATTTATGTGATTATTACATTCATTAGTGCTCCACCAACCATGAACTTTTTCATTTTTACAAACAGCACCCCAGCCTGATAATGACGCGTCTGCGGATGGATCATTGGTAATTTTTTGCCATTCATTATGGTAACCTCTAAGTTTACCTGCAAGCTCTCTTACCTCTGTGTTTAGTTCTTCGACGACTGGTGCTGCCTCCTCGAAAACTGTTCGGTTTGGGATTTGATTGCTTGAAAAGCCTTTTGTACTTCTGCATTTTTGTCTTAAATGCGTTTTGTTTTTCAATATCATTTGCTGATCGTTTAACATCTTTGGTCGATTTTAATTTTTGGGAAAAATTTTTTCTGAATAGATAAGAGTCAATGGGTGATTCAGCAGCTACGCTCTTCCCCATCAAATCAAGTGCTGGAGTTATGAAAGCTCACCTTGTAGTTGAAAATACTATTATGCATGTCGGTAATCAATCGAGTTGCGTCACTTACAACCTCAAAAATCACAGCAGATTCATCTAATTTTATACTTTTAGCAAAACTGCTTAAAATCTTACCGAGAATACCAATTGCTACACCGAGCTGATTTTAAGCAACTGATTGAAAGTAATCTTTCTTGCGGCCGGTAGTCAGAAGTGACTTAACCTCAGAGTTCAACACGGGTGCTTTAAGTGTTTGGCAATTTTTAGGGATTGGGTATATTTTTAAGAGACTTTTCTTAACCTCCTTAGGCAGACCATGTTTTACAATTTTTGCCCATTTTGAGTCAATATCCTCGTGAATTGGATCCCCGTTGATCGCTTCCTCAATGTCTCTGTCACCTAAAAGTTCTATATAGTCACCAAGACTTTCCGTCCGGTCATTCGTCTTTTCTAGATCGAGATTTTCTTTTCCGCCTTTATCATTGTTTTGCGTAGTTTGATTACTCATTTCAAGATTTGACGCACCTCGCAGGATACGTTCTGCAGCTAATAAAGCCTGATTTGGATTTCGACGTGCCTCACAGGCTACGCTCATTACCAGTTGAATTTGGCGATACAGAAGAGAACGACGCACCTTTCGGGTAACGCTCATAGCTCTTTGTTTTGGAGTCGCTTCGCGAGCGATGCTCACCTAGTCGCTTAGTTATGTTTTTCTTCAGCGATCGCGATCGAGAACTCCTAACCTTGTGTACTGGGCTTCTACTACGCGAACTTGAGATTGAATACTCACGACGTGGGCAATCATCCCCGCTTTGAGAAAGTGAAGGAGAACGGGATTTATGATCGCGCCGTTCATTCGTTAAGCTGTTTGTGGAAATTGAAGAGTTCGATGACAAACGTGATTGATGCCGACGTCTTTTCACCTTCTTTTCCAAACGATGGATTTTCTTAAGCAATCACTTAGATTCACGATCTCTATGTTTTCTTTTCTTCGATGATGGCATTTTTAATTATATTTATTCAAATACTCAGTAAAATAAATTAAAAATATTTGTCAAAGAAAAAACCCTGTGAAGTCTAACGCACAGAAAAACATAATCGCGATCGGAGCGGCAAAGGACCTGAAGTACGCGATGGAAACAACCAACATCTCCCATATAAAAAATTCTTTTTTAGCTTTTAATTTTCTGGCAAAAAACTAGCAGACTAACGTCACTACCTTATTGATCTAGAGGACGAAGCAGCGAAATACAATTTTAATAATACCCATAGATTGAAAATACTTCATAAAAAAAAGAAACAAAATTCACTTATATATTCTTTAATATCCTGGTGCAATTTAATTCTCTCATGATATTCACACAAAGCTGTCCACATCAATCAACCACACCGTCCAAATTGTCGAGCAAAAAGTTTCAACCCGCAAAAACACCGCGCGTATTCCATCCTTCGAAAACAGCGCTTAATTTCTCTTCGGCAATGTGATTCTCTCATTAGCGCGGTCATCCCAGCATCGTGCAATACTCTACTTCGCGGGGTTGAGTATAGCCGTATGTCTCTTCCTCTTCCCACTTCCTACCTCCCTTTCCCTCTCTGTCGTACGCGCGCGCGCGCACGTCGGCGACGACGACGACGCCAAAAACTACGATCGTTACCGGGCTTATGCGGCTTTTAAAGTAGATTGCATCGCCCGGCGGCGTCCCGCGGCAGTCGGCTCGGTTATTCTTCACTCGCTGGAACTTTTTGTCGTCAGAAAAAAGACGAAAGAGGGAGAGAGGAAAAGGGGAAGAGAGAAAGAGACAGACAGAATGGGGGAGAAGGGTTTACGAAAAGTTTTCATTAAAAAGCTTGTCAATGGCGATATTTAAGCTTTTTCGAACAAGCTTTTTCTTGGCATGCTTAAAAGCATCTTGTGAGTTTACGTAGCCATAATAAATAGAACGGAGCTTAATTTGTAGATAAACTAAGTCGGTTAACGCGATAGATTGATTATGCAGACAGTACTACTTTTAAAATAGAATGAATAGCTTCCATGAATATGTATATTTTGGATAATTATGAGGGTAGATATTTTGGTTAAATTATTTTTTTTAATGCTATTCACAAAAAAGTAATGACTTCTGACTTTGAATTAAAATATTAGCTTTGAATCGATGGCAATCACAATAAATAGTATTTATTTGATAGTTTAAAAAGAATTAAATATCAAACAAAAAATTTATATAAATATTGAATAAAATAATATTAAATATAAAAATGAGTTTAAATTACATTTATACGTATAAAGTAATCATATAATAACACTCAATAAACTACTTAATTGTTTCTTAAGACTAAGCTATAAAATGAAATCATTCATTGCACAATTTTGACATTAGAAAAAAGATTACTGGCCAACTATGTAGGTACACGTAAGGCAAAGAATGTCTCCTCATAAAATATAGGCACTAAAAAGTTTTTGAATAACTTACAAGACTCATTTACTGCACAGACCCTATCTCACAAGAGCTGAAACTTCTTCGTAGCCCTTACTCTACAGTACGTCAAATTACTGCGAAAACTTTATTGCTAAAAAATCATAAATTGCCGAAGCGTCAAAGAATGCCGTACATAAAAATGGTAGTTATCATGAAGACTATGAATACCATCTTCATTAAAACTTACAATTAATAAAAAAAGGTTTATAATTATAAAACAATAAAACTCTAGATTGAAATAAAAATCAAATTTTATTTGAATCTTCAACCTCGTTACATAATTTTTCATGTGTTTGTAAAAACCAAATATTCTAAAACTCTTGATCTCTCGATTATCGTCATCTCCGTGCTCCCTCATCTTAATTAAAATATAGTCACCGTTCGACTGCGCAACAAAGGACCGACAACGCCGAGAGTCAAAACTGTCTCTCTGTCTCTTTGTTCTCCCCCTCTTTCTCTATCTATATATATGTCTCTCTCTTTACTCGCGCGGCTAAGACTGTGCGAACAACGACTGCATTTTCCATCACGTTCCTCGTATTAATTAATCCGTGAAACTGAATCTCATAAAATCGACGAGCTCTTGCTATCTTTCTTCTCGCTCAGTGGGTAAGTACTCCGCCTCTTTGTCTATCACTCCACCTGCCCTCTCTCTTTCTTCCCGGACTGAAGAGTCATCCAATTTTGCTCTTTCCATTTCTCCTCTCTCTCGCTCTCTCTCTCTCTCTTCCTCCCTCCCCCTTCTAGACTCTTTCAACCACGTACCTTCTTTTCTCTCTCTTCACCTTTATCGTTACGCGCGGCCCGATTTTCCCGGCGGCTATACGCGGACGCGCGGAATGGAAAATGTAATATTCAGTTGCGCGCAGCTCCGGGGCGAATTCCATTACTGTACGATGACCGACAATCCGATGGAGGAACGTCTGCGCGCAACGATCGAACGTTTGTTACGCGCTGGAAAAAGAAAAATATTTATTCACGAGCTACGATTTCCAAAGACGGACGACTTATGCAACGGACGCGTAGTGTGGCTTCTTTGATGTAATATTTACGCGATTCCCGGAATGTTTGTCGAATATTGAGGTAGTCATTCTAACCACTGGAGCATGAAAGATTGAAAAGTATTGTTGACATTATTGAAAGTATTATGGAAGTAGCAGTTATTGTAAGTCCAAAGCGATGCTGCATCACATCAATTGCAGTCTCGCTTAAAATTTAAAACTCTAATATTTTTGCATTACTGTTATGTATACTCAGCTATACTTAATCTTGAAATACGCTATTTTTTTAATTTTGCCTTTAATTGCATTTACCTAAAAAATGTTAGCGTTTTATTTATTATAACTCACTATGATATACTTTTAGTATTACGATAGATTAAACTTTAAAAACTAAATTATGTTTATAAAATGATAAATTTAGTTTGACTAAAATAGTGAATTATATACTATATAATATAATAGTTGAAAAACTTAAAATCCCATGCAGTAAACCACATCATTCAAATAATACATAAATGCTGTAACAGTTAAATTCAGAAACTATATAGATTGTCGAGAATGTAAACTTTACGTCTATTCATATACACGCGTGATATTCCAAACATATTCAAATTGCCGATGAATGTGATATGCAATATTTCTAAAACTATCCCTTTATGGGAATATATTCGGTACTCTATACGTCTAATAGTAACGAATATAAACTGAAATACACATCCTGCAGATTTCACATTAACTTGTCTATTTTGATATTATTTGATGTTGGTGAATTTAAATACATCAGTTATTTCAAATAATAAAATAATTTGGTTATTTGAATATACTTTTACACGAATTATTACAGTAAATAAACAATAATAAATATAAAGGACAGTATCTGAAATGAAAAACTTTATATTTTTGTGATAAAATTTGTCAGTCTTCCAATGCGGGTAACATTGTCCACTGGAACGTTAAACAGAAAAATAAACTTATCTTAGTTATTTTTCCCATAACCGTTTCCAAACTTGAAAAGATCGATATCTTTATTTTTAAATTATAATAACTATATTTTGTAAGAGGCACACATGCAGTTCAGAATGGTTAAGTAAATACACTTACACTCACAATGAAAATAATATATTTATTGATCGTAAATTAAAATAAGGTTATAAAGGGAATTTGTGTAAGGGACTTCGCAGCACGTTGCATCACGTTAGAGCTCGAGTACCGACTGCTCAACCAACCTCCCTCTCGCGCGTTCGCTCGCATGAACGTACTACACCAGTGTGCCAACCACACTCTACTGTATACATTTTTAAAAATCCTTACAATTTTTATTAACAAAAACATTGGAAAATCTCTACAAAGACAAACTCTGCAAAACTCTATGTAATAGAATACAACAGTATCTATATAAAAAGAAAAAAGTTTTGTTTATAACAACAGTTTTCATCGCAACTAAATTAAACTCATGTAAATTTTTCAAATTGTTAACCTCTTCTCAGCGGCACAATGAACCGTTGAAAAACATTTTTTTATTCAATTTATTTTCGTAATTCTTGATTTGAAGAAAACAACTTTAAAGGTATCATTAAAAAAGTTTTGGGTCACCTTCCAGTCATGACTTCAGTATGTATCCTCATATGTGGATACCGATGACAAAAGCTTACCGTTTTTTATGGTATAGGATATTTGAAATTTTTCAACCCAGACTACGATCAAATGAAATTCAAACTTTTTCAATAACAATAGTTTCACCCGAATATTCATACTTTGAAATATTTTGTTTCGCAAAAAATATGGCTAAAAAATTATTTATATGTATATTGTACATACATTTACCTCTACTATTCGAACTGAAAAACCATTCGAAATATCAGAAGAAATACAATATGTTTCCTCACCTGCAAGTGCTTCTTCGCCTTTTGCACAGAACAACAAAGAATTTCCGAGTCGGCAACAACCGCTGCCACTGTCGGCGCCAGGCAATTCGGCCGTATCCTCAAGAACGCAGGCGAAACAGAAAGTAACCTTTCGCGCCCGGCGTGATAAACGACGTTGGAGAAGTTGCCAGCGTTCACGCGTGTCCCGTGAAGCGTGAACCGCCAGCGTTGTTTTTACGACGTCCTTCCTTTTTCTTCTTCCTTCCTCCTCCTTCTTCCCTTCTTTCTCTCTCTCTCCTTGCGAAAACGACAGCGACGCGACGGATTCGACTCTTATCAAAGCTAGCTCGTGTATGTCTGTGTGTGTGCATGTATGTCTTCGTAGTCGTCGAGTCACTTTGCGCCCGGAAAGTATGAGAAGTGGCCGAGAGAAGGGGAGGGGGGGTTAAAAGTTCACGTTTGTCTCTGTCGTAAGATGGAAGATAGAAGAATAAAAGCGGAATCTCCGTAAACACGGCGTTATATGATTGGAGATTTACGATAAGGAATGTACGTGTGTCTGCGTGAGATCTTAAAATTCGTCTGTGTGTCGAAGGGGTTAGAGGTACCGCGTGAAACGCGAATGGCGACGAGCAGTTGAAGCTGAAAGGAAAATTTTGTTTAACAGCGCGTCATGGAATTTTTTAGTTTAGCTCTTGATGCGTTATATTAAAATTTTTACGAGCTATAAAGTCGAAAGAGCTTCGCGGAGAGACTTTAAATTGAGTTTATAATTAAATTTAAATATTGCTCGCGTATAAATTTGAAAACTATGAATAGAATATTTAATGGCTGCTTGAATATTTTACGTTAGCTGAGTTTGTTGCGTGGTCGGGTTGCTGAGAAAATTCGTGACGTGACATCAGACTCGATTGACGAGAGACCATCGTCTCCTTTTTCAAATATATGAGAAGAAGACAACTGTTTCTGAAGGCAGAACGGTTAAAGCTGCGATTTTCCTCTCCATGAAAATATACGGCATCTAATGCCGGAACCAGTATCCAGCTTCATACGAATGGAAGTGTTTCAATAAATCAATGCATGACCAGGCCACTGCTTTAGAAGTGTGTAATTGATGGAGAATCAATTTGGAATAACGTTACTTTAATCCAACCCTTTTATTTCAGACACTATTTTATCGAGATGATTGCAATAGTTTATTTAAAATTAATTTGAATGCATCTATAATGCAGTTTTCAAATAGAATATCGATTAAACCGTCATAACCGATGTTCCACTACGAAAATCGAGCAATCCGAGAAAAAGTAAAGCTGCTCGACCTCAAAGCAGCAACTGTTTTCGAAACTTGAAGAACTCACCGGCAGTACTTTCATTGCTACACACGCGTATACAAGAGAGCAAAAGAGAGAAAGGATGAGGGAGAGAGAGAGAGAGAGAGGCGGAGAGAGAGAGAGAGAACTCGACTCGACTTCTCGAGTGCGCGAAAGCCGGCTCGGGCTCGCATCGAGTTTGCCTAAGAATTCGGGCCAAGACCATCGACGCGTTATGAAAATGTCAAGCCCCTTTCCGAGTTTTGCGCGAGCGCGCATACCGCCAAAGAGAATTAATATTGCTCCTTGAAGTTTGCACAAGAAACGCGGTAGTGCTTCTCTTGCGCAAGAGCTACTTCAGAGAGCTGACTTTCGGCGCGCGCATGCGCGGGAAAGTTGCACACGAATGTGTATGTGTGCACGGCGCGTCCCATGAGCGCTCGCGCAAAACAGCAAGTCGATTAGAGTTTGGCGGCTGATTGCAATTTGAATTTCCCCCACCACTGCGGATGCGTGAGCTGGGAGGCAGTGTGGCACGGGTTACTTGTTTGAGCAGCTCCTCTCTGTCTCTGTTGCTATGGTTTGTTCTCTCGATGTGCCGCGCCTTTACAATTTCAAGTTAGAACTTAGCGTATTACGCGCGGCACCTCATGCATAAACGAGGAATATGTAGAAAAGTTGAAATTTGGAAAAGTTTTAATGTCATTTTGTCAAAGGAAATGTATTAAATTTAAAAGAATTATGCTACGCCAAGTCGTTCGAATATATATAGGTAGACGAAGGTAGGATTATAGGAATATAAGATTTTACATTCAGATCAATAAGAACATATGTACAAAATATTATTATTATTATGAATTTCGAATGAAACTGTAATCGAATTCGAATGAATCTTTACTTATTTTATCTAATTTTACTAGGAAGTTTTATTAGTACAATAATCAAGAATTCGATACCATTATTTTATCAAATGAAAACAGTGCTCTATTATATTTTTGATTATTCATGCTACATAGACGTAAATATTTTAAAATATATGAATTATTAAAAAAAAAAAAAAAAAGATTCTGTAACTTTTATTTTATGCATACATTAATTTTTCTTTCTAATTAAAACTTTCTGCAGTTAAATTATTAAAACTTTTAGTAGTCCCATATGCGCTATTTCCACCTCAGCTTTTTTTGCATGAATAACGTAAAACCAAGGGAAATTAAAACTGCCTTCTTGCGTTTACTTTCATAATAAAAGGTGTAAAATAGCTTGAATTATTTATCCACAATCCATCCCATAACGTATGTGTTTGGACACGGTCCACATTTTTATGTCATATTATCATTCATTTATGTTTGCACTTCTTAAAATTGCAACTTTTCAAATTCTAGGAATGTATAATATACAAAATAGTCGATATTCCGTCGTTACTTAATTGACTAGAATTAGATTTCACATACAACGTTAAACCCAAAAGTTATAGATAATATTCAAAGAACACGTTTTATCCTGTAATATTTTCTATGTGTTATCCGTAAAAATTTTAATCCATAAAAACGATTTTGAACGTCTTTTCCAAAATGATAATAATATAAGAATTTCACACAGACAGCCAAGGGGTTAGTGCAGCGAGCGAACCAGCGCGACCCGTCTAGTTTGGCTTCAAACAATGAATGAACGCTGCTTTGTAATCGATCAAACTTTACGTAGAGAACCAAGGTGGATGATAATTTATTACTTCGTTATTCAGATTCGATGATATGTATTCGATAATATATCACAAACACACAGTGGCACATGGTACCATTGCCACCAAATTAATTACAAATTTTAAAATTTTATTTAATTTATTAAAATTACCCATTTGATTGAGAAAAATAATGTTATTTTTATTTAATTATAATACTATCGTTTAAAAATAACGTTATAAAAATAAATCAAAATGCACTCACTTGCAAGTAAATTTATAAAAACTTTCCGCATAAAAATTTCTTATTTTATGGCGTTATTAGGTTGTTGGTGCACGTAAGCTCTAATATAATTCATGGCAATTTTCCCTGCGAAATTTGTCTTCGTAGATCTTCCACGCAATGTCTTCCCCCAAAAACTCACCTAATCCCTCTAATTTAAATGCATCAGGATCGAAACCACCAGGAGCACCACCCAATCTCTTAGCCGGCGGCGACGGCGCCTTCACTGCACTTTCTATCCTATAACCCAAAAGACAAACTCGAAAAGTTGATTAAAAATTCAAGAAGCGAAAGCTCCTCGCCGGTGTGTATGTATGTATATGTGTCGAAAAGAAACCACTTCGGCGGCCGGCAGCAGCAAAACTTATGCGCGAAGAGAGAATATCAGATGAGGGGAACACGTAGAGCATACGCATCCCTGTAATGCATAATGCACACGAGAATTCGGCTCTTGCTATACGTACGTGTCTACTTACGCACACACGTATATGTATTCGCTTATGCAAATGCGAAAGCGAGCGTGGCGAGGTCGCGGGAAGATGACAAACATTGACATTGCGCTGTGGCACCGCTATCAAGGCCGATTCTCTAGCGTCGCAAGAGATTATGCGCGAGCTCGTCGTCGTCGTCGGTCTAAGTGCCAGCAGGCGCGTCTTTGCGATCGTGGTACTCGGATGAGGCGAGGAGCAATCGATTTCGCGCGACGTCGTTATTGGCAATGCCATGAGGAGTGTTGCCTTTAGCTCGCAGCAGTAGGTTTGCGCGTAATACAACGCATTCCGAATCAAGTAGTGCACGCGAGAGCGAGATTTCGTTGTCGATGCGGGGTAGTGTAGTTAATGTTGTACACTTGTCATTCGATTTCAATGAAACAATACTTATTTGCACCCTTAAAATAAAGTTAAAGCTGTATAGTAGGAAAAAACTTTTAAAATGCAACTGAAGAAGTAACTCTTTTCTGGAGAGTTGAACATTCTCCAGTTATTAAGTTATAAAGTTTAAAGTGCGGAAGAGTAATAAAGCAGGGCAAGAGACAATTTTGCATTCTTTTTAATATGTTGGGCTTCAAAAAACTTGTTTCTCTTTGCAATGGAGAAATTTTTCAGTTAACTTTATTCCAATGTACAACCTGAATATACAAACAAATGTAATATATCAAATTTGCAAATGCACTCTATTTAAATGTTCAAGATTAAAAATACTTAATTTGGCAGCTGCAGCATATGTGCTTTTTTTCTTGAATCACTTCTCGGTGCTCGTTTTAGCATCTTATTAACGTTGAACTCATGTAGATATTAAACATAAAAGCTCGCGTTTTAACTCCGCACTTTATCTTATATAAAAAGCACTTATTTACGCGAATGGTCAGAGATGTTTCAGAGAAAAAGAGAAGCTCATAATTCCTTTCGCCTCTCGCCTCGAGGAAAACGTAAAAATATCCTTTAAATGGAATTTCACCAACTCGTTGCACGTGTTATATCATTAGCTGGACTCTTTTGCGGTGAAAGAGTTCACGTTTCGTCCTTACGCTTCTTCTTTGAGCCGTCAACGGTTATGCATACTTGTATAAATCCTTCGCCTAATGTGCGAGAAAAGGGAAGAAGAGAGAGAGAGAGAGAGAGAGAGAGAGAGAGAGAGGAGGGGGTTAGTGGGGAAAAAGTGCTTTCCCCTGTACGGCTTTACTTTTCGGCAAAATTTCGTAATTACCTTGCGTAGGTTTAATTAAAAACTTGCGAGATAATCTCACAATCAGATTTCATTAAGAATTATTTCGTAAGCGCGTAATTACGTTGGCGACGCGAATTCTAAGTGACAAACCAGAAATTTATCTTATTTAATTACGCTGTGTGCGCTTAATTCCGAATGAACTTAACCGCAACTACGTTATGAATTTGATAAAGCGTGGAAATAAACGTCGTAATTCATCAATTTATCGGTTCAATAATTAACGGGAATTCTTTCCCTCGAAGTGATTAATCCACACAACTCAAAGAAATAAATTGATACAAATAAGACATCTCGTTGTTACTCCCCCTTACGTGTCGCCCTTCATTTACCCCAAGAGCATTTATCGTCTGGCGCTTGGGTAAGCAATATTTATGTTTGCACGCCTCGCAGAGAGAGAGAGAGAGAGAGAGAGAGAGACATCACGATGTTGTCTCATGACCGAAAGGGCTCGTTGATAAATATGAGCTGAACGAGACGTCGGCGGAAAGCGCAAAAGGTTAGACCACCAATTTCCATCAATCATCGGAGGGCGAAAATTATCGGAGTCACGAAGGAATGCACGCGCACACCAAAGCCTCTCTCCCTTCTCCCTCTTTCGATAATGTCATTGTCATTAGTTATATATCGAAGAATCAGTGTGTGCTCTCTTTGAAAATGATTTATCGGTTCAGTATTTCGCTGCTGATAGAGATTGTAAAAGGTGGAAGATGCAGCAAGTTTTGAAAATTAACGAAATTAACGCTAGAATTCAAAATTGCAAAATAATTGAACCTGATAGTAGAGAACGTCGATTTTAGTCAGACACAAGTTTTCTGTCAATAATCTTCAAAATAAAAATTAATAGTATTTTCCAATTAATAATAGAATGAAAATAATTAAAATTTTATAAAATCACTCTGTTAATTCACAGTGTATACGTGTTGTACGTAGTTATTGAAGCAATAAAATGGCCGTTGTCGAACAAAAAAAATATTCTGATTGATTTTTTATTATCCTAACGCTGTAAAAAAATTGTTTTAACTCGCCTAAACGTAGATTTTTTATGCAAAGTCTATGGAGTATACCAAGAATATTAAAAAATTATGAATTTGAATTATCAAACGTAAAATATGTTTTTGTTATGCTGCACCCGAGTAAAAGAGGCTGATTCCATTCTGTACTGCCAGAAAAGCGAGAAGCTCACTCGCTGATGATGCTATTTTGGCACTGCCAGTCACGGAACTCTCCATTAATCTTTATTAAGCTTAATCTAGTTAACGTTGATGCATATAAATCAGTTATAAAATCATTCATTATAAAATCATCTATAAAAGGCCTCCAATTAAACATCTATGTTATTTCCGAGCTATTCGCATCATATAATTCAAGAGTGCATATATATCAGCCCCTCTATTTACTTCGCCGCAAGCGATTTTTTCGCACGACCTAAACTCCTCCCGTGCATGATTAAACGCTCTACTATACACCGACAGCCGAACGAGAAAGCTCGCCATGCGCTCTTCCGCGAACGAAGATTGAAGCGCTCCTCGTGCTTGAACCACGTTCTTAGGCGCTTCACTGTAGCCGCGAAGTGCACTCGATACTCTCTTTTTGCACGGTGATACATCACGCTTCGGGAGGAAAAGGAAGAGGACCGCCTTGACGACCGGCGCTTACGCCCGAGCTTGCAAAAACACCGAACTAAGTAGGGAAACATTTTTTACACACTCCCGGCTGTGAGCAGTTTCGCGGGTGCACACGCTTCATTCATCTTATACCACCTTATAACTTAACATGTATATTCCATTAGCTAAGTTTTCGCGAGTGATTAGAAAGTAGACTACATTTTTTTGGGCTACTGGATACCTTATATGAGATGTAACTATACGAAAACTGTCATTATTTTGCAAGATATTATGTTGCAAAAAATGTTAAAAAAAAGAAGAATAAATAGTTCATATTTACATTGTTTAAATTATATATAATATTTTTCGGAGAATCTCTCCCAAAACTTTCGTAAAAAAGTTTCTTTTTCGATGTGCATATCGCAAAAATGCAGACATAATTTGAAATAAAAAAATGTCCCATTCCGCATAAATATGAAAACAAAAAGAAGAAAGATAAATCGGAAAAACATTTTTCAGCAAAAGCGAAACAATGGTCGCCTCGAATACGCTCGGACTCGGCTTTAATGACTTTTTCCTCCTTTGTTTCGCGTCGATACACGAAAAAAAAGAATAATATTCCTCGTTAATGCTGCGCACTGCGATTACAAAGTCCGCCCCCTTCCCCTCATCTCCTGCCCCTGCTCTCTACTACTGCATTAACCCGAGTAAAACACGGACCAGTCCCCGTTTTTCAACCCGGCGACGCTCCGTGTCGTGCAATTTGTCGTTTCGCCGGTTGTATAATGCTGCACTGGATTAAGGGCCACGGTGGAATTTATCGCGATATCCGGCGCTGCTCTCGCGTTATGCTATATACATGGCTCTGTACCAAAGTGTTTATTTAAAGCGATATCGACTCCCAGTGCAGATTAACCGCAGTGGAAAATTAAAGGCCAGCAATGCAACTTTTAATTGAGATTCTACAATGACCGAGAGGGGGATTACAAACATTCGCCACCGCGGAACGTGCGCGCGAGCAGGCCTGGCATTCCGATTTGTCTGCCACTCCCTCCACCCCCAGGTGCGCGCGCGTGCGGATTCATTCCAATGGCCCCGATAACGCGACCGAATGTGAAGACAGACCCCCGGTCTGCGCTCCGATTTAATCCAACATTTTCATTTTATTATTGTCATTATTATTATTATTATTATTATTTTATATCCGCTCCTTTCATTTATACTCCTGTTCTCATTATGCATTGTTTTTGCGGCTGTTATTAATGTTGTAGTAATTGTTATCGCGGGGGGCGCGCCCGCTTTTCATTTGGCAACCCATATACACACGCTGCGATTGATATTACACGGAAATGTACTTGAGCCTTCATTATTTACGCTGTTATTCGTGGGCTTATAAATATTAAATGTTTCATTGTGGCTTATTTCGACAGCTGACGTTTTCTGGTGGGCTATTTTTCATTCTCGTAATTAACGCAAAAGCATGATGTAGCGGATAATTACGCAACTCCTTCTACCTTCGTTATAATTCTAAGTTTTAGTAACAAAACAATGCAAGGCTAGTACAGAGAGGGATAATAGTAAGCCGCTTAAGGTTTATGATATTTTTTTCAAAGGTATATTAAAAAAAAGGAGTTCACTCGGTATTATGACAAAAAAAAATTGTTCAACATTAATGATATATACTTATTTGACGTAAGCTCAGTCGGTAGAGTAGGGAAAATAAATGAATAGAAACAATTATGTTTAAAATAATATAAAATCTGACGGTAGAGCGTGTGAAACAAAAAAAAACAACTAAAATAAAATAAAATAATCCGCGTATAAAAAAATAAATGTGCGTGAGTCTCCCGTGTGGAGAGGTTTCCTCGCCCTTTCCCCTTCGACTCTGAAAATGCAAGTGGAGTCGACCCTGTATGCCCTGGAGTGGACGTAGTCCGCTCTGAGCGAGGGAAAGGGGGACTCCTTTTGCCAGTAGCGGCGGGAGTCAGGCGAGGTCCTCTCC
>JAYJLV010097998.1:0-12352 GCA_036873485.1 Torymus texanus | reverse complement strand
ATAGATAGATAGATAGATAGATAGATAGATAGATAGATAGATAGATAGATAGATAGATAGATAGATAGATAGATAGAGATAGATAGATAGATAGATAGATAGAGATAGATAGATAGATAGATAGATAGAGATAGATAGATAGATAGATAGAGATAGATAGATAGATAGATAGATAGAGATAGATAGATAGATAGTGTTTATTTAGCCCTTGGCTACTTCAATAATTACATTTATTACATATGTATAATTTTGACTGTCACCTGGAAGACGTAACATTCGTCCAGGCATTTACCGCAAGGATTAGGGAAACCCAAGTCAAACCTAATCAGACCTCGTCTTAACAGTCGATAACAATTAATTAGTCATACAATTTTCTCATACATATATTTCTTTAACATAGTCTTTCGCTTTTCATTTAAATGTACAAACATTGTCAATTGATTTTATACAATTAGGTAGGTCATTGTAAATTTTATATCCGCTGTACATTAGTGTGTTTTGTGATGTTGTTTGATTACGCTTTATTATGTATATATTGTTTTTCTGTCGTATGTTATAGTTGTGTGTTTCGTCAACCAGCGTCAAACTTTTCGCAAGATACGATGGACATTCCTTTAATTTAATTTTATGCACAAACATAAGCGTGTTTAAAGCAAGTCTTTGTCGAACATTAAAGAAATGTAACGCATTTAACATTTGTTTAAAAGGAGTAAGACTTAGATTTACAAAGTAGCCGATTTTACATCACGACTGCGTATATGTGAACGTGTTTAGATTTTCGTGAAAGCTGATCTCAGTGACGAGTATATCCAAGATATTTAGAAGAATATTTGCATTATCGTCAAATGCTTCTCCCCCTTCTCACGTGGTAGCACTGCGCTGCAACGAGCGCGAGTAGATTTTAAATAAAACCGACCCGCATATGGCGTAATTACTAAACATTTAATAAAATTCTCAAAGCCGCTGCTTGCTTATAACATTAATAACTATACACATACTAGTACGTTTAGATTTTTGCGAAATCACAGCTCAGGGTCCCTTATCTTCCAGGTATTTAAAAGGGACGAGAACTTATTCCTCGATCTCTCTGTGTTCTCAGGCATTACTACCACTGCACAAACGTACAAGCGACTAGATTTTTGCTAAAGGCGAAATTAATATTGAATATTTTAATGATATTATAAAGGAAAAATTACTTAAGTTTGCCCCGAGCTTGGGCTTAAAACACTGTACGGCTACCAGTGCGAGAAGATTTTCATTAAAATTGAGCTGAACGTGGGCTATATTGAATAAGAAATTTGTCAAGTAAATTTCAATTGAAAACGCTAAGTATGTACAAGCACGACCAGATTTATGATAACACGACCTCGGGCATTGTATTTCAAAGATACTCAAAAACTTCAAAGTTGAATTTTAGTTAAAAGCCGTGAGATGGATTCAAGAGTCATAGCTGAAAAATACAGATAAATTTGAAAATGTTAAGAATCTGAAATTTTCTGAAAATATTCTAAATTTCAAAGATCTGTGAGCTTTAGGGCGCCCGATTTTTTTGTAACACTATCTCAATGTTATATATTTTAAGGATAATAATGAGTTTTGTTTTAGAAATAAGGTAGTGTGCAGAGGATACGCGATAAGATTTTCGTCAACGTAGGGTTCAACGTTGGGTTACATTCAAGATATTTAGAAGAAACCACTACTTAAACCACACAATCGCCCCAGGCACTAACATTAAAAATGTTTAACCGCTGGGAGGTGCGAGTGCAACTTGAGTTTCGCTAAACGGAAGATCGGTATTTGATATTTTAAGAATATCTAAAAGGGTCATGTGCGTGAACTTTGAAGCTGCCGCGTGCTCTGACATTAAGACTCTGGCCTTCTGGTAGCACCCCAACTATTTGTAAAATCCAAACTCTATGTTAAGGATATTGTAAGGGGATACATACTTAAGCTTTACATCCGCCCCTTTATTGTTCAAAATATTCAACATGCGTGTAAGACTTGATTTTCGTTGTAGCAAGCTCAGGATCGAGTATTTTGCAGATATTTAAAAGTGACAACACTTATTCCTCATACCTCTAATATTAAAATACTGCGCAGGCTCGAGGGCGATTAGATTCTCACAATATTAAGATTAGACAAATTATTTTATTATTTCTCGCTATTAAATTCATCCATTTTAAAATCACATATCTTTATTAAAAGTTAATAATTCATGAAAAGTTTAATTATTGTGAAATACGTGCGGTGCGTTATGTTAATTGATCCTTGCAAAAAATTATTGTTGAAATTTTTGTAAGCGAGCAGCACGGCGGAGGAGAAGTAGTGCGACGGCAGGCAGCGCGGCGGCAGGCAGCGCAGCAGCTATCCCCTCTCTCCGCTCACCGCCGCAGCTTGCCGCTAACGCCGCGCACTAATATTTTCAATATTTTATCTTAGAATTTTCCGCTCTATCGCGTCATATATACCCAATGCAATAGTTTTTGAACAATCTGTATAACAACTATACAAGATTAATGGCAGACGCTGTTTATGTGATGTAGTGTCAGGATAGCAACTTAATTTATTTTAATACGGATATCTGTAATAGCGGTAAACGTCTTTATTCTAATTATGCAAAAATACAATCTTCTTACAATCCCTCTTACACGTTCTCTCTCTCCTATGGTCGGGTATAGCGCTCTCTCTCTCTCTCTCTCTCTCTCTCTCTCTCTCTCTCTCTCTCTCTCTCTCTCTCTCTCTCTTTCTCTCTCTCTCTCTCTCTCTTTCTCTCCCCCGACATCAGTACACCTCGTGGCTGCCGGCCTCGTAACCGTCGCACAGCCCTCTAGCCGTGTTCACGTATGTTTCGCCGTGTTCACGTGTGTTTCGCTATGTAGGTGTACGTGTGTGTGGCCCTGTCAGTATGGTGAAGTTTTTGCGTATGTGTGTGTGTCCCGGTGGTGTGTGGGTGATCGCTGGCGGCTGTGTTACTTCATCCTCATCTGTTTCGCTGTGAACTGCTGATCGTCAAGTTGGCGGCCGAATGAGTCGCCTGTGAGCTGCGCGAACTTGTGGTTCAGCTTTTTTGCCTCCGTTTCCCGTCTTTTTTATCTTCTTCGTTGGCTTCGACCCCCGGGTCTATCTTCGTCGGCGGTAGGTGAGTACATGGATGTGTGTGTATGTGTGGGCGGTCGCCGTTCCTCGCAAACCTCGGCAAAAAGAACAAATACCGATGATTAGCTATATGCGTGTGTGTGTGCACTCACGTAGCTCGGTGTTGGGGAGAGCGGTAGCCGTCGTCGCCTGCTACTGATAGCGTAGCTATCATAACCCAGCATGTGACGAAAAACTTGCATCACAAGTCTTGCACAAGAAAAGGAAGTTTATTCGGAACCAGAAGCATACACACGCCATCCAATTGATGGAAGGGCAGAAAAATTATTATGAAATATTATATAAAGGACGGTTTTAATTATTTAAGACAAAGCCCTAATAAGAATCACGTTTTTACCATTAAAATCAATGATAAAAAAGTGAAGAAAGTTAATCGTATTCTTACTCGAACTCTGGAAGCAACATATACGCATTTAAAAATGATTATCGTGAATTTAGAATTGGTAAATCGGAGTTTTGTAGTTTGCGACCAAAATATGTATTACTTAGCCTCATCAAAGAAGTTTTTCTTTGGGCCTATTACGCAAATTATGATTTATTTCTTACGAGCTTAATTAATTTCAGAGAAAGTGACGCTACAGACTTGGATGAAATTCGAGCACAAATAATAAACGCTACAATCTGTTCTGGGCCATCTGATTTATGTTACTTACGAGAATGTAAAATTTGTCCCAGTAGTAACGAAATAACGTTTCATGTTCTAAAACTGCAAGATATAGAAGGCACAGAAGAAATTACATATGTTTGGTGGAATAATGGAAACTTTATTAAAACAATAGTGTCAATTTCTGCTTTTAAAGATGAACTATCGGTTTGAACCATGAAGGTGAGTTCTCGTATGTATGTAAAAAATATACAACGCAAAGCTATAGAAGTAGTGAAAGAAAATGCTAAACAAGACCCACATCATTTAGTTCGTAAATAGACTTCGCTGGATACTGGGCTGTGATTCGTAATAAAGCTGTTCAAAGAAATCACTGGATTAATGATCTAAATTCCCTTCGCTCGTCGCATTTCTCAGGATAATCTTATATTTTCACTAGAGCCAAAAATAAAACACTTCAAATGCTACTAATAATAAAAATTATTTTTTATTATCTACAACTTTATGTAAACTAAAATTCTGTGTGGTTATTGCCAACAATCAGTCACTTTGGACGTTATTAGCCGTTTAAAATCGATTTTATGAGCTTAGCTCATTATAAATTGATGATTTTAAAAAATATTTAATAGAGAACAGTTTTATATTATAGTTATCTACAACTTTTGAATTTAATGTTTCTGTCAAAATTCGAATCCTATGGAGTTATAACTACATATTATATTTAGGGGGGGGGGGGATAACCACTTTCAAAAATTGTTTATTTTCCATTTTCTTGTAGTAAAACATTTCACGAATATTGTGTAAAAATTTCAAGAAAATAGGAGCAAAACTCTAAAAATTATAGACCTTTAAGTGTCCCTTCATCTTTTACAAAACCACCTACAGGTCACAAATGTGAACCGAATTGAATAAAAGTAGTACAGAAATGTTCGCAATTGAATTCTGAAGAGGACCACATCTTCTGATTTTAAAATTTATTAATTTAAATGATTTGTTTAAATGGGTTTGACGTTTTTGGATTTGGAGTTTGTAGTTCGGGGTTTGCGGGTTTGTGTTTTTAATGTTTATAGGCTTTGGGATTTTGAGATTTGTGGATTTGACGTGTGTGAGTTTAAAATTTGTGAGTTCATGCTTTTTGAATATGAAGTTTATGAACTTGGGGTTTGTGTATTCGAGGTTTGAGGGTTTGGGGTTTGTGAGTTTGATGTTCATGGGTTTGATGTTAACAAATTTATGGGTTTCGGGGTTTTGTATTTGGGGTTTGTTTGTTTTAAGCTTATGAGTTTGGGGTATGAGTTTAGGTTTTCGGACTTAGGTTTTGTAGATTTGGGGTAGGGACTGGAGGTTTTGGGGTTCAAGTATAACTTTGATTATTATACAGGGTGTCCTAAAAGTATGGACACACTTGAAATACTTTCCAGGATCGTATCTACTGCGAAAATGGTTCAGAAAAAGTTTTAGGGTTTGATCTTGGGGTGAAAGTCAAGATCACCATTAGATTCCTTAGATAAAAACCTAAAACTTTTTTCTGAACCATTTTCTCGTAAGATACGATCCTTGTAAGTTATTCAAGGGTGTCCATACTTTTGGGACACCCTTTTATATATGTATGTAAAATAAAAATTACGTAAGAAATCAATCATTTTGCATTAGTTTATTTATATAATCTATTTGAATAAATAAATTTTTAAAATCAGAAGATGTGACCCTCTTCGAAATTTAATTACGAACGTTTCTATCGTAACCTCATTTAATTTGGATGACATTTGTGTTTTGTTTGGTTTTGAAATTTCCGGCCCCAATGTGCGCCGTCACAGCGGGACGCTTGGACAGCAATTGACGAGTAGGTATATACGGACTGTTTTATAAACCAACAGAAACAGATGAAGCCATAAATGTACAGTATACGTCTATATTTCACAGAGAGAAAAGCGTCAGTCTGTTGTTGTATGATCAGTCGAGCAGTTGCTGTGCAGTGATTTTGTAATATTATTGAAAAAGTTTTGTGTAAAATATGCCGAGAACATCTAAAGTTACGAGAGAAGATCGAAGTTATTCTAAAGTTTGCTTATCCAGGATAAAAAGTAGCCAAACCCGAACAAAAAGCTGCAAAGGTATTAATCAATTTTCAACAAAAATATGATTTGGGAAATTCAAAAATTTTATAAAAAGATATTTAATCTCAAGCCTTTGTTCACAAGATTTGTATTTATTTGAACAATGAATTTCTCTTCTACATTTCATGTCGATCGGATAATTATTGCTCCGGTTATAGTATAACTAAGACAACTCCACTCTTTACTAAAATATTTTTCATCAAAAGCAAATAAAGGAATACACTTGAAAATTTAATCCATTATTGTATTAATTTCAATAAGTAGTTTAAATTTCAAGTCAATTAATAAAGTATTCTTTGAGAAAAAGTTATTCGAAAATTTTATAGAAAAGTATTTAACCTCCAATATCTTTTTTCGTAACAGTCAGATATTTCTAGACAACAAACTCAGCCTGTAGATATAAAAAACTATGTCCGTACCAAATTTCAAGTCGATCGGATAATTTTTACTCCAATTATCGTGGGACAACTAAAAAACTAGTTATTTCTCTTAGAAATCTCTTGAAAATTTAACCCAATCTTATACTAATAAATAAGTTGATGGTGAAGCTGATGGCCTTTTCTGCCCAGGTATATAATAAATTAAAGAAACAAATGTAGCGTTTATACTTTAATTTATTAACATAATTAGAACGTTTCGGATAATTTTGTTATCCTTCTTCAGGTACTATAACATAACATTTATAATTATACAATGTATCAATAACACTCAATATTTAAAATACTAAAACTTAAAATAATCTTACTTACAATAGTTGTCAATTAATTAAAATTATATATATAGATGGTTACGTATGTCACCAGTTAATGATTTTTCGGATCTTGACTACGCCTTTATATACGATTTCATATGTACAAGTGTGTCATACGTGTGTAACAGTATTTACATAGTATATAAAACAAAAAGGGTACGTTAGACAAGAGCATTATCACAGTTTATGGAGAGAACATTTTGTTTATAATTATATTACGATATTCGTTAGCGAGTCTATTAATTTCATATTGTTTGTTCATGTAGTTTTTTGAGAGTGGATGTGTATAGCTTCGGATAATATTCTTATACCTACATGTTTCTCGCTATCTAGAATTTTCAAATCTTTGAAATCAATAGAATGATTATTTTCAACGGTATGTGTGAACAACGACGAGTTTGTATCTTTATTTAACAATTTTTTCTCATGTTCTTTTATTAGTATTTGTAAACGTCTACTTGTTTGTCCGACATAGGATAGATCGCAATTCTTACAATTAATTTTATAAATAACATTCCCAGTTACTATTTTCTTGTTATTATCTTTGCCTAGTATTATTATATTGCTAAATTTGTTTTTTGTACTATAGATTATGTTTGTATTCTGTTTTTGAAAGAATTTTCTTAGTTTTGGTTCTATTTCTTTGATGAATGGTAAGGAGATTATTGGTTTATTAATTGACATCCTATTTCTGGTATTAGTTATGTTGATTTTATCCAGGCGTCTAACAATATAATAATCTATTAGTTGTTCCGGGTAATTATTATTTAATAATAAAGTTTTAACGAACTGTAAATTTTTACTATGAAAATTTGTGTGTGAGAGTTTTACAGCTTTGTCTACTAACGAGTAAATGATAGCAATTTTATTACATTGTGGATGGTGCGAATAGTAGTTTAAGAACCTACCTGAAAAGGTTGGTTTCTAGTACCAATCAGTGACAATTTTTCTTTTTTCATTAGGTAATAATTTTACATCTAAGAAACTAATAGAATTATCAACTGGTGTTTCGATGGTAAACTGCAAATCCTTATCATATGAGTTAAATACTTGTAAAGCATTGTTTATAATTTATTTAGGACACAGATCAAAATATCATCAACGTATCTATAATAAAACGTCGGTACAAAACATAGTCTATTTATTGCGTAGGTTTCAAGATCTTCTATGACAATGTCAGAGAGTATAGGGCTAATCGAATTGCCCATTATAGCAGAACCAAAAGTTTGTTTATAAAACGTATTGTTAAATTGAAAATAATCGTTGCTTAAAATAAACTTTATGACATCAGTAAATTGTGTACAGGTCAAATTGATTTTGTTAAATAGATTTAACCATCTCTTTTCAATTGATTTACAAAGTAAGTATTCTGGCACATTTGTAAAAAGGCTGACAACGTCTAAACTAATTATTACGTATCCCGGTGGAATCTCTAAGTTCTCTATTTTTTATTTTAACTGCAAACTATTGTCAATATGTGACGTAGGCATTTTTAAGTTGCTTTTTAAAATTTTTGTGATGACTTTTGATAGGGTGTACATCGGAGAATTAATTCAATTTTTTCATAATATTTAGCAATATAATAAAACTATGCAAAGGTAATGACAAGAAAATGGAAACTGCGAATGTTATTTATAAAATTAATTGTATGAATTGTGATGCATCCTTTGTCGGACAAACAAGTAGTAGACGTTTACAAATACGAATAAAAGAACATGAGAAAAAATTGTTAAATAAAGATACAAACTCGTCGTTGTTCATACATACCGTTGAAAATAATCATTAAATTGATTTCAAAATTGTGAAAATTTTAGATAGCGAAAAACATCTAGGTAAAAGAATATTATCCGAAGCTATACACATACATTTTCAAAAAAACTACATGAACAAACAATATGAAATTAATAGACTCGCTAACGAATATCGTAATATAATTAAAAACAAAATGTTCTCCTCATAAACTGTAATATAATGCTCTTGTCTAACGTACTCTTTTTGTTTTATATACTATGTAAATACTGTTACACACGTATGACAGACTTATACATATGAAATCGTATATAAAGACGTAGTCAAGACTCGATACATCATTGACTGGTGGCATACGTAACCATCTATATATATATATATATATATATATAATTTTAATTAATTAACAACTATTGTTAGTAAGATTGTTTTAGGTTCTAGTTTTCTAAATATTGAGTGTTGTTGATACATTGTATAATTATAAATGTTATAATGTTATCGTACCTGAAGAGGCATAACAAAATTATCCGAAATGTTGTAATTATGTTAATAAATTAAAGTATAAATGCTATGTTTGTTTCTATAATTTATTATCTACCTGGGGAGAAAAAGCCATCAGCTTCACCATCAACTTATTAACTAACATAGACTGCCATTAGCTGCATTTTCATATTCACTTACTGCAACGATTGGCTGAAAAATCACGTTGCTATAGCTGCATTTCTGCGGAGTACGGCTACCACTGGAAAAAACACTTTTCCACAACCAGTACGAAGACGCTTTGCATCCAACATCTATCGAAAACATTAAGTATCGACACACTTAATACTTTAGTTTAGTTTAATATTTAAGTAATGAATTATAACTACGACACTCTACTTTTATTCTTGAATAGGCGTAAAGATGTAAAAATCGGCATAATGTTATTCACGATATTTAAAACGTTTGGTTATAAATTTAAAAAACAATTTCTCACACTTACGAAGTTATTATACAAAGAGAAAAGGCTTAGAGAACAATGTAAATTCTTAGTAAAATGTAGATTTTATCGATTAATTCCGTACCATCTTGAGTTTATCACAAAAAATATTCAATACAATCAATTGTTTTCTAAGGTTTGCTCTAAAAAACAAACCAATTTGACTAAACTGATAAAGAAAAAATTGTTAGATATTGAAATTGTGACGTGGTATTTCGACCGCGGGTGCGAATCCGCGAATGTTGCGATCCTTTCGGCTGTCTCCTCCCCAGGTCGGGACAGCAAGCGGCCGTAACGTTTGTCCACAAAGACGAAGACTGGACGTAGCCGTTCGCCTTTACCCGGCAACGGGTAGTGGATCCTCGGAGGCGACGGTTAGCTTACCTGGGCCGTCGCCTTATTCGTAACGTTACGCGGGGAATCATGCAGGATGCAAAGGGATTACATGTGGTCAATAGTTCTCACTTTCTATAATATGACATGTACATTTATTCCTCTTATATCTAATTAGATTACAAGTACATGCGCGGATCCGTCCACGTTACGACGGCCGCAAGTCTCTCGCGTGTACATACATATATATGGATTGCGCGTCGCGGGGATGAGTGTGGAGTACGTGTGTGTGCGGCGCGACTTACAGCGCGAAGCGAGGGGCTTTCAGCCGCCTCGGTATCGGGCGTATGCCCCGCGCGGTCGCGGTTGCGCGTTAGAGAGAGAGAAGTCAGGAAGAAGCGGACTGCCTTCACGTTGTCGGCAGCCGCTCGTCCGCCGACGCTTACAGAGAGGCGTGACTTACGGAGCGTGGGTTCCCCGGGAGTTCGGTGGTCCTCCGGCTGGCCGCGGCTGGATCGGTATGCGGGCCACGAGTCTATCGGAGCCGTAGCTGACTCCTTCCGGCGAGGAGGCGTCAGTTCTCCGTCCTCCTAGAGCTTGCGCCAGTTCTACCTTTCGGCCGCCGGCTTCCTCTCTCTTCTTCTCTCAGAGTCGTCGCCACTGGATCCTGAGGCCGGACATCGGATGTCGGTGTCGAGGTCGGGCCGGCTTAGGAGGCTCCTTCTGACTCCAGGGCGAGCGTGATTCGTCGCCGCCCGTTGGCTGGAATCAGGCTCTCTTGCCACTTTTCCCCCGTCTCGCTCTTGGTCAGTTCGGCTAGAACTCCCAGATAAGACTGTCCTCTTCGTTACTTTCTATTCATTCCCTTCTCCCTTTCTCTCTCTCTCTCTCTCTTGCTCTATCTATCTCTCGTTAATCCTCTGTTTACATTTACGTATTCGCGTTTGCTCGCGCGCAGCTCCTGCTGCCTCGCTTCTCACCTCGGTTGGTCGTCTTGTATATGGGTAGATCGTGAATGTGCGCATGTGTGTATGCGCGTGCTTACGCTTACTTGCGTAAGTGTGTGCGGAGTCGCATCTCCGTCACAAAGCCCCCCCCCCCCCTTGAGCTCCGAACCTGTGAGGGGCGCGAGTGCACGCGTGCGCTGTCGGGCTTTTCCCTACCCCTTTTAGTTCCTATGTATTTTATTTTCTTACTCCTCTTTATTTGGTCATTATTATATCTTTACTTATAGTGAATCAATAGTTAATGAAATGTAAAAAAATTTATATGACTTTTATTTGAAAATGAGTTGATCATTTTAACGTTGCTTTCCAACTTCAATGCATGTACTTTATATTTGTATATATTTTTTTTGTTTTGTTTCATTAAGGTGCATGCTGACCTCTTTCTCTCTCTTTGTATCGCATTTTGTTTGTGTGGGTTCATGTGTTGGGAAATAATCGAACATTTATATTATTTTCCATTCTTGACACGTGATGTGTTTATTTTTTGCTCGCTCGACTATGTTTACATTTTGTGCTCTGTATTACATTGATTTCGCCGAAGCCTTAGGCTGTTCTCGCATGTCTTATTATTTTTAACTTTATTACTTAAACTATCCTTACATATTTATTATTGATCTACCGTCAATTTACAGTTTTTTTCACGTTTATTCATTTATATTACATACAAATAAATATAAAGAGCTTGTTTAGCAGAAAAGTTTAACGTATCTTTCGGAGAGAGAAAAGGATATTTTAACCTGATTTATTTTTGTTGTTTTTTTTTCTTTTTTTTTTTATATATAAATACTGACTATTTAATTTTCTGAACCTAAAGCTTCTCTCCGTTTTTCTCTTTCACATGTTTTCTTATAAACTTATTGCCTTAATTCTAATTTCTATAAAAATGTTCTTAGCGTACCCTGATTTTCCCTTGCGCGTTTTCACGCTCGCTTCGTTTTATACTTTGCAATTTGACACTATGGGCGTTCACTCTAAATCACTGACTCTTCACACCACTTTTATTTTGTATGCATTTCGCTTTCCACGAGCAGTGTTTTTTCTTAACTCTTGCAGCCTCCTTTTTTGTTTTTCCGTGCGCGGTTGCCATTCTCCGGTTAACAGCTTGTGATCGAGGGCTCGCTGTTTATCCTCCTCTCTCTTTTGGGCGAAATACTCGTCCGTTCTGTAATGGAGAAGTTCGGCCTGTAATCTTCTCTTCAGCACCCTATTTTCTGCTTCGAGCGCGTTCAGCTTTCTTGCCATTTCCTCTCTTGGTGCTTCCTCGCGGACTGTTTGTTCGATCCAGGGCTCGTGCTCACCTTGCATTTATTTATCCCTGTAGCAGGCGTCGCTGGGACTTGACTCTATAACCTCCGTGTTTTGGCCTGCCGTCCTTGTTGATGTTGGTGTCGTATGTGTTGTTGTGCGTGTGTGCCGCTCGGCCCCTATGTATTTGCTGCTGAATTTTTCTTTGGTCTGCCACGTTTTTTCTTTTCAATTATGGTTGCGGGTTTAGTCGTGACGGCCGCTTCCTCTTTCTTCTGCTGCTGTGTGCTGTTGCATGTCTTAAATTCTTTCGCGTGATGGGTGCTTTATAATGTTTTGCCGTTTTCGCTAATTATATACATATCTTTTCCCGCTTCGCGTACAATTTTGAACGGTCCTTTATATCGCGCG
>JAYJLV010097987.1:0-12358 GCA_036873485.1 Torymus texanus | reverse complement strand
GAGAGAGAGAGAAAGAGAGAGAGAGAGAGAGAGAGAGAGAGAGAGAGAGAGAGAGAGAGAGAGAGAGAGAGAGAGAGGGAGAGATATGGCTTTCGGGAAAATCGCGCGAGGGCGAGGATAGCGGGCTATTAGGGCGTAGGCGCCGCCCAGGCTATTAGAGGGTTGTTTCGTTCCTCTCTCTTTCTCTCTCTCTCTCTCGTTCTGGTTCTATCTCACTCGCTCGCTCCCCGCTACACCTCTTACGGCGGCGGTGGCGGCGACGGCCGCAGCAGCGCTTGGTTATACTGCTTGCGGTGCTGCCGCGGACGCGGAGTCGAATGGCAGTGCGGCCGAGCGAAAGCGCATGTATCTGTGGGTGCATGTCTGTGTGCGTGGGTGTATGCATGTATGTGAGTGTGCGTGTAGAGTACCGCGAAATCGGAAGATAAGTTTTGGAAGCGAATGAATGTGCGGACGAGGCTGCTGTTGGATTTTCTTTAGTTTTGGGATTTTTTTGTAGTATGGTGTATTACGTATGGATACATGAATGAATATAAAAATAACGAAATAAGCAAGGCGTCTGATTACAATATGACGCCGATAAAGTAGCAGCAAGCCGAACGGTGGCGGCTGTAGCTGAATGGTTGGAATGTCGGATTTGCAAATCGACGAACTCGATTCAAGCCCGTGTCTCGTCAGTTTTTATTAAATTATTTACGAGGTCTCACTCGTAACAAAATTATTAATGATCGGGCTTGAACTGAGTTCGTCGATTTGCAAATCAGACACTCTGACCACTCAGCCATGGCCGCCACCGTTCGCCTTGCTACTAATCGGCGTTATATTGTAATCGGACGTTTTGCTTATTTCGTTCGTGTATCCACACGTAACAGGTAATAATAAAAGCTTATTTGGTGAATTAAAATATAAAATGAATTTTTCGTAAAAGGATTATTTACGGATATATTTGAGAATTTGCGAGGTTCTTTGTATAATGATAGTTAAAGATTTTGATAAAAACTGTTGTATAGTTCTAAACGAACGGTAAAGATATTCTTGTATTTTTGCAGTACTAATACTGGATTAATATTTTACACCATCAACAATTTTTCTAAATAACAGAACCTCTAAAGCAATCTATTATTTGTGTATGATCTTTTAAAAGTCCATAAATTATTGTGTAAATCTTATTAAAAAATTTGAAATCCTAACAAATATTCTAAAGCGTCTGATTGACATTTTGTCTTACATTATAGATCTGGATTTACACATAAACTGTTTATTGTTGCAACGAAAAATATAAATCGTATAATGCTCTTAAAAACTCATTATAACTACAATTATAAAAAAAAAATGAATTTTATTTTTCACACGACTATAAATCTTGACTATAAAAAAAAATCTTTCCCTATCATATCTTAAAAAATAAATTATTTTCTACAAAACGAACAAACAAATTCCACATCAGACTTTTTCCACGCGCGTAACTACCCGCTATAAAACCATATAACAACCTGCGCATTCTCATACAAAAATCTCCATACACACATACCTATATACATGCCCGGCCACAAACATATATATATAACGCTTACCCAGCTTGCATCGCAAGCTCTCTTGCTATACATATATACACGAGAGCTCGATCGAAAGAGCGTCGACGCGTGCGCGCGCGAGTCCTCGCCCGCGCACGTTTCGCACCGCACATATACAGAAAAGAGAGAGAGAGAGAGAGAGAAAGTGGGGTTACCATGGCAACGGAAGCGCTCGCGGGAGATACACCTTTAACGGATATATCTTCGCTCCGCGCGGATATAGTCGCGGAACGCATCCACTCCCCTTTTCTCCCGTAGCGTAAGAGAGACGAGGCGGCAACGACGAATTGGGTGGCAATTTCATGGTAGCAGCAGCAGCTTTTCGATTAAGGATCGATGGTCTTTTGCAAGAGCGCCGTAGGGATATAGTTCATTCGCGAGTGACTTGAGAGGTCACTGATGTTGAGGTGAATTGGGAGAGTGGCTTGAGCGTAGTATATATAAGTCATGTTGATCTCTGTTGGAAATGAGGTTGGAGGAAGCGTGCGTTGGTTGGTGGCTCGTAATTAGTATAGTTTTTGGGTATTAGGTGACTTTTGGAAATGTCAGGTTTTGTGTGCGTGTTTTTCAAAAGATAAAATCTGGTCGTCGACTTTTACTTTTAAGGATTTGATTGATTCTTTTTATATTTAGCAGAATAAAATGACAATATATTAATTTACAATAGATCGTTATGAAGGTATTAATTCGTAAAATAATAAGACTATGATGGATAACTTAACGAATAGATTTTCGACTTTCATACATCCTACTGCAAAATAATGTTTCTTTTATTTATACAATTTCAATTTATTCCTAACGTGACAGTTTATTTACCCTCTCGTTAAAAATACGTCATTCCGATGAAGACAAAACAAATCTCAAATAGAGGCATTACGTCTGACAAAGTATCTAGAGTGTATATACGTAGGCATAGAACGTCGTGGTATTCTCCTCGCCGCGCGCGTATTACCCATCGCTGGCGGCACATTGGTATGCATTTGAGACGCGGAAGAAGGCGCGAAGTTTGCAAATGGGAAAAGAGGACGGGAGCTCGTGAGCGAAGACGTATATACACACACAAGCCAGGAAGAAATGTATATATATATACATATATACGTACAGGCACCTGGGAGCTCGGAACTTATTTATTGTGCTTTTTAGTTTTGTACTCCGGACAAGGAATGAAATACTATGCCATTTATGCACCGGCTAAAGTTGGCCGAAAGTTTTGCATTATAAGTAGAGGCGAGGAGGAGGAAAGGACGGGTAGCAGCAGCGGTGCACGGGTCACGGATGACGGAAGGACGAGTTTGTTTCGAAGTGGGCGCGCGAGCGAGCGGGCAAGTTTTATGAAAGTATATATAGTGAATGCCGATTCAGGAAACATTTTTACCCATTACTATTTCAACTTGACGCTCTCTTTTGCCGGGTATGAAAGACTTTTAAATTTAATTGAATGTACTTTAAGTAAATATAAATGGATCCAAGTTATGAATGAATATTGTAACTTTTTATCGAACAGCGAAGAATGGCTTATTCAAGAGGGTATTTAGTTTTTTTTCAGAAGTGAATTTCTGGGGAACTTTCTTTGCATACACTAACGATTCATTATAAGCCATTTGGATAAAATTATTGTTAAGTTAAGAATGTATATTTTAACAAGTACAAGTTTAGTACAAAATGAGAGTGAAAATTTTTTAATTTACATTGGGTTAGTGATCCTAATTCTAAACCATATATTTGAAGAGACAAACGTCTTGGGGTTTTAATTGAAACTTTTTTGTTATAACTTTACTGTTTAAATATTAGATATGAAATGAAATATTTCAAAAGTTTAAGTAACTCCAAATTTGAAACAGCTATTTAACTTTAAGAGTTTTTGATATAATACGAAGATTATCGTTTTAAAATGTGAATGTGAAAAATTATGTTGAATTTTCAATTCAATAATTATTTTGAAGGCTGAGGTTCATCCTTCCGTAATTTATGGAAAACTAAAAATCAATAACTTCTCAAAAAAATATTTGTTTTCTTCAAATTTTATATATATATATATATATATATATATATATATATATATAGAAAATACATTTTTCAATGTACCATAATACGTTATTTTTCGTTTATTTTATTACACTTAACTCGTATCGTTCTTCCAAGAATTCGCTCTTCGACTACTCGTTTATTCTTTGATTTATGGGTATATTGATATTGAAAACAAAAGCTTTCAAAACAAGCTTCGAGTCTTGTTTTTTGATCAATTAGAACTAAACCTATACCGATTAGAGTTTATAAAATTGTATAAAAGTCGAATAAATTCCTATTGTAAACTCTTGCTGACATTTGTTACAAATACACTGTATGTATAATATAAATAAAATTGAATAATTGCATACAATTAATACTAATTTGTTATATTTACTTTATTGGAAATGAACTATTTCAGTGTATCATTTCACACGTATGTTTTGATATTCTAGGACTCGTCTCCCAGAACTGTTTTTATATTTGTTTTACTTCTGCTGTTTTTGCTTACCATACTTACTTTTTCGGTTTAACGGAAAATTTCTAACTTATCCTTGGAAAGAACAAGAATGTTAATCGATAATGTACCTATACTTGTACACTAGAAACGCAAAATCTCCTGTTCCTAATAAAATTGACACAGAAAAAAATAATATTGATTAAACAAAAGAATATGATTTATGAGAGAATGGAAATACAAGAATTTCATTTATTGATATAATTTTCAAGCATGTTTTAATAGTCATTACAAACGTTATGCAAATATCATACTACCAATATTGATAAAAGGAAGGGAAGAAATATCACGATTGCTTTTAATATTTCTTTTAATTATTTTTTAACAATTGGTGAGAAAAAAACAATTTTAATAAAAGAAGAAAGAAATTTTCTTTGAATGCAGAAGAGTAAATAACAAGAAAGCAAGACTAAAGTCGCGTGATTGACTGAACGAGGTCACATGACGGAGGCGTTTTCGAAAAGAATACCTTTCCGATAAGTGTACAGCTCAAAAGCGAAATTACGATAACAAAGCATCGGCTTCATGGGTGTGGAGAAGCGGGGGGCAGAAAAAACCCCTATACACACGGGCGCGCGATAGGGCGAAGCGAGACGCGCAGACAGAAGAAGTGAGAAAAATAAACAGCTACACGCCAGCGGGATATAAAGCCCTCGCGCGGAGAAACCCTCGGCAGAGGGAAAAGAGAGTGAGATGGAGTAGCGGGCGAGAAATATGGAAATGCGCAACTTCGGAGGGGAAAAACAAAGTGAAATAATCAAAGGGAGAGATAGAGAAAATAGCTATCGGCTCCGAGAGTATACACACATACATGTACGGTACCTATATAACACAGAGACACGTAAATACGTGGCTCGAGGCGGGGGGGGGGGGGGGGGGTAATAGAAGGAAACGCGCGAGCGAGCGAGATAAAATACGGGTTTTAGGTGGAAAAGTGAGTAATAAAGGACGCGCGAGATGGAATGGAAAATGGGAACGGCGGGCGAGGTGCTGGAGAAAGGAATAAATCTGGGAAAAAAAGAGCGCCGCAAGTTGCCAGCCACCACCGCCGCGCTGTAGGGGAATCATTTTAAATAAAAAAGTGCGCACGCCTGTGAGAAAAGAGGAATAATCAATACGTGGCGCGTTAGCGTGGAGAAGGAGGAGGAGGAGGAGGAAATTGGCAAGTGAGTTAATTAAGGGAGCTTTCGTCGCAGGGTAGTGAAAAAAAAGAGTTGCAAGTTTTTATCAGATATGTATTCTTTGATATTTTTGAGTAAGAATTTCAGACAGAATCCGACCTGCAAATCGTGATATTTGGTAAAACACGAGTGGCTTCATTTTGTGTAGAATGGGAAGCAGTTCGGAATAATAAAGGACAAACGCGGGCGTATAAATATATGCATTAAATTTGCATTATTATTTGTTTCTTTCTTTTCATGCTTGTTTTGCTTCTATCGGACTCTAAAAAATGTTATTACGATTCTTTATCCAAATTGTGTTATTTTATTAGCATATATACTGGTGTATTATGAAAATAGCAAACAATATACTTTCGAATGCGAAGCGAATTTTAAAATAACGCTGAAAAATGGGTATTTTCTTAGTTTAGATAACAGCAAATATTCGTATATGATTTATTAAGAATATGTGCCGGTAAATGTTCTTTAATTTGAGATGAAAATATATTCCATTATCACATTAGCTTTTGAATTTTTTATCCTAATATACAGTTCAAACAGAGCTCTTGAAAATTCAGAAAAAATGCATTTGATATTAAACTCAGAAGAGCTATATGGAATCAACATCGAGTAAATTTTTGTTATCATCTGATCAACATCTGATTAATCATGGTTACATAAAAAAAAGCACGGCTATCATTTCATAATGCCATCTATCTGGTAACTTCCATTTAAACTTTAGCATAACAAAATCTTATCGTAGAAAAACCTTCAACAAACCGCTCGCGATCTACCAAACCGCTATATATACCCGCAAAGATCACAAACTACGCTCTCTCGCACACTCAAGCGTCTCGTCGTCCCGAGGGAAACCTTCAGAGGAAAAGAGAGAAGCCATTAACGGAGAAAGAAGTATCTCTCTCGCTCTTCCGTCCTCCTTGTGTCCAGGGAACGTATATATCTATGCAGTGGCAGTGCACACCGATGGAGAGAGAGAGAGAGAGAGAGAGAGAAGGATAGTTCGCGAGGAGTAGCCGCGACAGCTCGTCTAAATGCTAATAGCTTTATCGACTGTGGCTCAAAGTCTGCGGGAGCTTTCGATTTTTCCGTCGCCCTCGCGCGACGCGAGAGGATATATACAGCTTTGTATTACGACGCGACGAGACGCGAGCGCAACGAGTTTTGTTGCACTTTCGCGCGCGTATATCGATGCGGAGATGCGCTCTTTCTCCCAGATCGGAGACGAGATAATATACTTTTTTCCGCTTTCGCGTGTATCTGGATGGCTGGCGGAGTGCCGGATTTGTTTTGTTAGTTCTTTTAAGTCAAAATGTCGTTGAATGTTGATTTACGCATTTTAATTTGAATCTTCAAATGACCGTGTCTGTGTTGGGATAAGAATTTTTAATATGTATTAGCAGAAAATCAATTGGTAACAACAAGAGCACTAGGAAAATCCGAGTAATTCTTTCATGTGTGAAATGAATGGACATGTAATTCAACGTTTTTTCTGAATGGACTTTAGTAACAGATATGTAGACTTTATTCGATAAATCTAAAGGAAATAGATGTTTTCGGAAACTTTAATTATATAGTTTTATATCTTAACCAACTAAAAAGATCGATTGTAGACAAAATGGAAGTTGAGAGAGAATAAGAACTTTAGTTTAAGAAGTAGTTGGTTAAAAAATCTTAATTTGTTTCAAGTTTATGCATGAGTATATATATTTTAATATCTTATTAACTAGTAGTAATTTAGTAATTTTCTAAACATTTTTTGTTTATTATATTTAATGAATACAGATTTTTTTTCATAATTCAAGCTCTTATTTACAATTTACATGTTGTCTGCAACATATATGGTTTTAGGTATTTCAAGCACAAATCTATTGATGTATCTTAAAATTTCTATTTTCCCTATACTTAAAAAAAAATGTCAATATATTTTAGAATAAGACCTGTTTAGAAACACGCTGAGATATACGTATCCATTTAATTTTCAAATGAAGGAATTTTCTGGATATTCTCGCTGATATTAACATTTGGAACGTTGAAAAAACATTATATACAAATTTATTTCTATTTGAATATGTTGTGAACATAATGGGAAATATTACTGCAACGGAATGTTTTATATTGTTCAAATTTATATTTTCCCGAAAAGTTTTGAAACTTGTAGCTTGTTGCGAAACGTTTGTCACGGATGTATAGAAGTATAGGAATACCTCTGTATTCGTCGAAAGCAGGTGTGATTACACACCCAAAGTAGCAACTTATACCATCATATAGCGATATATACATATATATATTTATATTTGTTTATAACGAGACAAAAACATTTTATTTCCATAACATCAATGACATGTCACGAAAAATTTTCTACAATATTTCGAGAAATTATTATATTATATAAGATAACTCCACTACTATACTTATGCCAATCTAATATTAAATCGTGTGTTCAAAATTGTCGTACTAATTATGATTCATTAACAAATAATAACATTCAATCCTCTCCCACCCTCATAAAAATCCATAATCCAAATCACACACCAGCTTCTTCACTCTAAAATCCATTGGATTTTCACTTTTTCACCTCACCCTCCACAGAGATACATTTACAAACTCAAGCCTCCCCCGCGTGTCGTCATTTCCCCGCGCACCGCACGCATCCCCATCCATCTACTTCCATACGTACAACAACACGCACTATCCACCTACATACACATACATATACACAACAAACCCATCGGCTGTCAGCCGGTGCGACACATCCATATATATACACACACACACTACGACGTCCAGCGCGTGGTTTTGCTTCGGTAAGCCCACATGTCGCCCGCTCACGCGCGCGCCCCCAAATGGCCCAAGTGGCGCTCGACGGTGTCCCTTCGGGACACTATATACGGTGACTCTCCGTCCTTTTCCAAGAGAGATAGAAGATAGAGAGTAGAAACGGGTCTGATGGCATTTATCATCGATTAACTTGTAAACAGCCAATCTGCGGAGAGCGCGAGCGTAGTCGCCCGGCTACGAAATTATGACAGATGCTCGGGCGAGGGACAGGCGAGCTCGCGCGGCAGATCATTTGATTTATATGCAACACGGGGGTGCGCGCGCGTACGCGCGTTTAGGATCGTTGCGGATCCTGAAGCGCGCGCCAGGGTGATGTCTTGCTGGCTTTGTTTTGATTGCCGGGGTTCCGTTTCCGTCGGTACTGAGAGATATCCGAGGATTTATTGAGTTGTAGAAAAGAGGTTTTTCCGGTTGGATGAGTTTTCTGGGTTGAAGATTGCTTTTTTTTTTAATTTTTTGTAATTTGGGAAATGCTGGGTTAAGTTTTAGAGGTTTAGATGTTTCCACTTTTTGATAAATTATATATGCTTATTAAAATCAGATGCGGTATCGGTAAATTATTACGATTCGGAACTTTGAGCATGTGTAGTTAGTAAATGCCTTGAATTCATGTAATTGCGTAGTTAAAAAAACTCTTCAGTTGCTTTCATCCGGTACGCACCCTTCTTCATAGATTGATGCAGAAAACTAAACTTCTCATATTTGTTTTGTATTGACAAAATATTATCTGCCCATACGACATCTTATATACTACAAATGGTGTAAGAAATACCATTTTCCGCACACTAATACAAAATTATTATTGTTCAATAACAAAGACGCATAAAATTAAAATAATTGTTTTTTATTTGGCTAGGCCACCGTAGTCCTCTGTATTTTGGTCTCTCATACACGAATCCGGCGTTAGAAATGCTCTAATTATTTCAGAATTTTGATATATGAATGTATAAGATTTTTGTGATATCTTAACGAAGTCAATACATTTTCTTATGTAACTTATCCTATATAATCTACTTCAGATAATTCTTCTACGATTTCTTTTCTCAGAGACCCACATGTATGAATTTTGAGATAGCTGTGATGAATTTAATTTTATAAAGTTTTAAAAGTGGATTTCCAAAATTTCGGAGGAAAAAAGATCGTAGAATAATGAGTCAAAGTGGATCTTGAATATACTCGTAGAATAAGTAGCCCTACGCTATTTAGCAGATAAAGTTTATGAAAAAAATGTTTTCCCGTCGCGTGAAGAGGCCAAAAAGAACAGACGTCTTTTTTATTCTTGCAGTGTTACAAAACTATATACTTTCCACTGTCAAAATACATTCGAAAAGTCGTACAATGACCACCACCACTACCACTACCGCCATCATCATCATCCCCAAAGTGCTCGATTAGAGAGCGAGAGCAACCGAGATTGGCGGCCACCCGCGGCGCGCGAAATCAGAGAGCGAGAGATTAGACCGCCGGGGGATCTCCATCTCTCCCTCCCCTACGTAATAGGCACATACATGTATACGGACAACTTCCACTCTCCGCCCGACGTCCATCTATCTATCAGACTCGCCGACAATACTCTCGCACTCGCGTGTATATATCTCTACTGGGACTTCTTTCCTGCCCTTTTAATGGAGCACCCACGGGGCTCTTCTTGCCCGGGCGCACTTACGTACACGATCAGGCCTCCGTCGATCGATCATCTCTCCATTTATATCCTCGTTACACATACACGAGCGTTCGCGTTCGGCCCTCGGCTCTTTTTTTATTATTTCGCGCGCAGGTCTTGCCTCCTTCGCGGTGGACAATGAAGAGATATCGCTGCTGGGGTAGCTTTTGAATGCCTTATGTCGACTGTATCCGCCTCTCCTACTTCTATATATATATATATATATATTTTACTGTGTTTGTTTCTTTTCTTGTGTGTGTGTGTGTGTGTGTGTGTATGTCGAGGTTTCGGAAAGTGATCGATATTTAGTGCGCGTGAGGTATAAATCGTTTAGCTCTCGAATGGCTACAAGACTTTTCGATTAAGATTGAGGTATAGCGTGGGTCTTAATGCGCGCGATGGAAATAGCGAGTGTGTTTTATATTTTTTTTTTCTTCTTTTTTTTTATACTGCCCGCGAGTTGTAGATAGAGATAGAAAGGGCTTTCAAAGTTGGCCGGCCGCGGTGGAAATATTGGTGGTGCTGGTGGGCTTGATTTGCGAATAAAATGTAATGGATAGTTGTGTCAAGGGAAAAAATAGAAATTCATAGTGCTCTGATTGTTGTTTTTTAGAGAAGGAAAATATAGCATCAGCTTCAAACTATTTGAACTATTGGTTTTGAAAAACGTTTGCATATTATTCGAAACTCGTTGAAAATGAAAATCCAATTTACGTTTACTGAAGATATCATTGCGGTAATTACCGCAACCTAAATTATCCGTTTTCACTTTGTACATCAAGCAACCAGTAAAATAATTGTGCAAGTGCCGGTAACATAGTCCAAACCCCATCCGAAAAAAACACTCCAATAAACCTTGCAATTATGCAAATCTACAGCACTACGGACCATATGCGCGCGTCTAGCTATTCTACAGCACCAGAAAAACGTCGGCAAGAGGAGGAGCGCGAAATCACATTGCATGAGTGCAGTAGCAGCAGCAGCAGCAGCAGCAGCTCGCTCTTCTCGTATATATATAATATATAAACTTTTGAAACCGATCGCACGCCTAATAGAGCGTGCGCGCGCGCGCGCGGCTTATAGAATAAAGAGCGAGCGCTCGAAGTATAATGGTGTCGTGTTTCCCGATGTTCCGGGGGCTTAAGCAGGCGCGCGCGTGTGTAACTGTAGACAGAGGGTGAGAGAGAGAGCCGCGGCGGGGTGTTTAGGGAAAATCGCCGCGCGTTTTATTATAATGCAAGAGCGCCAGTACTTTTTTTTAACCTCCTCCTCTTCTTCTTCTTCTTCTTCTTCTGTCGACGGGGTGAAAAAAATGTTTCTCCCTATTGTACATGAGAGGAGGGTCGCATTGTGGATGCTGCAGCAGTAGCGTACGAGTGTGGATCGAATAAAATGTGATTAGAGCTGCTGCGTTTCTGCGACTGTATAACTGGCAAGAGGAAGTGTGCCAGTGGTTCTCGGGTTGATGATCGGGATATTGAATAATGAATTCGATTAGGATATGGTCGCTGTTGTTGTCGTTGCATGAGCATAAGCGAGGGGTGACGAATTTTTCGGGGAGGATATATTGAATTTGGAGATGGAAAATGATTCACTCCTGGTGGGATTTGGAGCAAGAATTTTTTTTTCAGCGCTTAATAATTGTGATATATGTTGGTAAAATTAGTAAAGTTTTATTTTTAACTTGTTAATTAATTAGCTTATTTGTTGTATTGAAAGTCAAATGTAGTAACACATAAACACACATACACACGTACATTCGAAGTTGGCTTATTCTAAACCTATTGTTTAGAATCTGTAATTATTGTTGCTACAACAGTGGAGCATTATTCACAACTAGTTACCTCGATTTAATTACCTGTCTGCTGTGGTAACTTTAGTTAATAGCAAACCGTGATTTAGTTGCAATTATTCTCCAGGATTAATCCGGCTGGGGAACTTGTTGCGAATAAGTTGAGACTCGTTATTCGCCAATCGCTGCTTATATATCATTTTTATTGGTGATTGAAATATTAACGTAATATATACTATACTGCTCGTCGGTAAAATTACAAATAAATAGCATAATATTTCGTATCGAATATTATTCATTTTGATTTAATATCCGCGTGTGTGAAAGGATGGATTATATCGATATGAAGAACCTTGTATAAGTAATGGATTCGATGGTAAAATATTCAATGAGGCCTCGCGCGAGAGAATCTGCCATTTTAACTGGATATAATGTCGAGCGCTACCGATATTTATTTATTTAACTGTATTACATTATTAAAATTATCGCGTTAGTAGCACTACTACGCATTTGTAAGATTTTATTGCCATTAAATCAATCACCGCCAGGGATAAAATAAATTCCGAATTAAAAGTTATTATATAACGGGCTATTAAAACGCAAACATGCGCTTTTGAAACAGCTATTATAGTATGTACTTTTTTTTTTATTAATTCATAAATATCCCACGACGACTTATTGATTTTCATCCTTCACTTTAATCTATTATAACCCCTGGTAGAAATTTGTCTATCTCGAAATGGCCAAAATCCTAGTAAATGGGAAGGAAAAATGGCCATTTAATCG
>JAYJLV010097976.1:0-12359 GCA_036873485.1 Torymus texanus | reverse complement strand
GAGAGAGAGAGGGAGAGAGAGAGACAGAGAGAGAGAGGGAGAGAGAGAGAGAGAGAGAGAGAGAGAGAGAGAGAGATTGTAGGCACAAACCTGGGCAAAGAAGGCTCGCGCGCTCCGCGACGAAGAAGGCGGCCGATCAGCGCAACACAGTGTGCACAAGCACGTGCACGAGACTGGCCGGCATTTTGGCCGGGATTACGTCGCCATCCGCCGTAACGCGTGTGCTGAATCAAGAGCATCTCCGTCGCTTCCTTGCAGCACCGTCGAGTGAGAAAGAAGAGTGAGAGTGGACAGAAGGTAAGAGAGAGACTCAGCTGCAGTAGCAAAGTTATCTGGCCAAGGTTTGTGTTCCCGTTTATCAATTCCCCCGGGATTGCTTCGTGTGCATGTGAACGTTATCGTCGGGAGTCGCGTGTTATATTCGAACTCACGTAAGCTACAGCGCGTGCTGTAGCTAGTGTAGATAGGTTTCCTTTTACTCCCAGCTTTGTGCTAGCTGGCGATAATAAGTTTGGTTCAAGTGACGCGTGCACCTAGCGCCTGTGTATATTTTGTATCATACTAAATTCATTAGCTATTAATAAAATGAAGTACATTGTAGTGTTCGGTAAATTCGTGGTGTGCTAGTTATTCTATAAACACCTTCCCCATGATCCGCCGCTCTGCCCTGATCCCCAGCAGAATGTGATAATATAGCTGGATATGTACTTAAAAATCCTGGAGTTGGGGTAAATACATTTAAAAATAGATAGGAATTCCCCTGATATCGTTTGCATTTGTTCACACAAATTCAGGTAATAATCCTTTCATACATATGGTAATCTACAAAAAAATAGTTAGGATTCCGCGTAAAAGTCCTCTTAAATATAGCGCAAAACCCCGTAGATCTAAGTAGATATCCAGCGAGGAAATCTACTGGAATCCATTCAAAATCTACTCCGATCCAGATGGATTTTCTAACTGGATATTTTTAACTTTATTATACATATACATACACACACATTTTCCAAACCCGGACTTTTGAGGATCTAGAGTTTCTTTCGATAGAGTTTAGCATGCTTAAAGAAATAAACTCCTTCTCTGGGTGGAAGGTACTAATTCAAGGCCTCAAAAGTACCGTTTCATACCTATAGAATTTTGAGGACGTGAATATAATCACTCAAAAGTCCAATTTTAGATAGACGCCCACACACATACACACACACACACACACACCGCTGTATTAACAGTAGCGCGTAGTCGCTTTACAGCGTTGAATCCAGTTCAATTCATATTTATATTGTAGTACTGTGTACCTATACTCTTTTAAAGTTAGCAACATCGTGCGGATTGAAATAATCGTTGGCTCACCATTAATTACATTTGAATGCTCATTCCCGCCTTTATTTAAGTTACTTAACATTCTTTGTAACTTGAAGTTAGTCTTCATAGCTGCACTGACACGGTTGTTTTGGTTTATTTCGCTAGTCATCGCGACATTGTTTCAAATAGAAAATAGCAATTCAAGGCTGACCCTCTCATCTCGTCGTCGGACAATCTGTATATAATATTTAAGTACCCGATGCCCGAGGCACTTATTTGTCGCCATAGATAAAGCAGTATCTTTTTTTTTAATTCAATCATTACACGAAAAAATGAAGATAGGAATTCTAGCAAAAAGAAAATTGCACGCCAAAATTCTACGGGTTTGTGTGCGTATCAGAACAAGCTTACGTACACTGAGAGAAATGATATAATAAAAATTACTATAATGCATAGGAGATTATAATGAATAATGTATTTTAGAAGAAGTTCCGGAGCTGGTGATGCAAATTTTTCTCTCTTCTCTAACTGAGTCTTCCTACGAGTAGTACAAAGTTTGCTTTAAAAAATGGTGGAGCTTTTGTATACGAAACTAAATAGTTCGGCCGTCGCGTTACTGGTTGGCCCGGAAATGGCTCAAGATGAGAGGATGAAATGATTTTTCAAGGGATTGACAAAGGTCAAAACCAAAGTACGAATCCACTTGGGACCCTATGATAGCACTATATCACGTTTCAAAGTTATCTAAAAATAAAGACTTATCATTTAAATTATTATCTACGAAATTAATTAGTTTATTAGCATAACAATATAAATAATATAATCGTTAGGAACGGATCAATCGAAATAAAAATACCGGAACGTATTAAGACTAGTGGTCCGAATAAGAAACAGTTGCGTAGCTTCAGCATTACAGGATTACTCAAATTGAAAAAAAAGAGATAGAAGGCGACACTAAACAACTTGTTTCGTATAAACAACCCTTTAAAAAAGTTGGAGCACAGGCACTAAACCACTAGGTGAAAGAGGTGTTGATGCGAGTGGCATTAACACAACCATATTCACTGCCCACTCGACTAGACACTCGTTAACCCAGCAGCCAAAAAAAATGGCATAGATATAGATACGGTGAACAGAACAGCGGTTTGCACTAGAACCTTGAATAGTTTTACGAAATTTTATAATCTACGTTTGTGCGATCCTCATGACACATTTGGGTAAGCGATTCTTAATTCTCAAAAATAACTATAAAATGTACACCTTTTTTATTATCTAAACTAGATTAAACAGTTCTGTTGGAAAATATACAAGCGTTTTATCTCATATAATTACCATTCACTCGTAGCTACCGTAACAAGCTTTATAAGTCGACATGTAGTCACGAGGAAGAGGAGCGTAAAACAATTATATGATTAAACGAACTTACCTAAGTGAATTCCTATCATAATTGTCTGAAACATCTCTTACAAAATGGTCAGTCCCACCCTTTAAATCACCCATTCTCAAGGAAAAAACTTTAAAACCCGAATCTATGATATTACGTAAGAGCTTTGAAGAAATTAAGCAGCGCTGGAAGTGGGCCCGAGACGAGGCGGTGAGATACGCCACCCTACGGGATACTGCGAATAATTGTTCTCCACGCGAATGCGTTAAAATTGTGGCAACATCGATAGAGGCTGGGGGGACTACATCTGATCATTTCGGAAGAGGTGCTCTATACAATTATGATATAACTTTACTTAAATAAGTTCGTTTAATTATATAATTATACTTTGCCCATAACGCCATAAATTTTTTGTTATTATTATTGTTGCGTGTTCATATTAAGTATATATTTGTAAAATTATACTTTTTTCAAAGCACGAATCATTTTATTGTATTTGTTGGGATATTGGAGAGTGCAGGTCAATAAAAGATTGATTAATCACTTTTATTATTTAAAACAGTATTTATTACTTAAGGCTACAATAGTCATCGTCAACACGTCCGTCTGTGTCGAGGTCTGTACGGCAAGAGAGCGAGTACATTGCGCAGTAAGTCGCTCTCACCTTCCGCAACTGTACATAAACAAAGTAGTGGGGTTCGTGTATATATGTATGTATCGGTGCCTCAAGTTTCCTCGGTGGAACTTGAACCCTCAGGTTCCTTTCGAATAGAACCTGAACTCTGTACAATAGTATATAGCCAAGATTATACAGGGTGTCAATTAAGTCCCGGGACGGCTGAATATTTTCTTAAGTACTTCATTTCTGAAAACGGTCAAGGCCATTCCTTTAGTAACTTTGAACAAGGAATCCGATGGTGACCTTGCATTTGACCTTGAGAAAAAAAAGCCTTGTTACCTTAACCTCATACCTCAATACACATCCGGACGTAAAATTTTCCGCTCTTTCCGATTCCGCTATAAAAAATAGGGGTTCCCATTTGAAAAAATGAGGTTGTCCTTGAAATAACCTTGAAAATAAGATTCAAGGTCTAATCCAAGGTCACCATCGGATTCTTTGTTCAAAGTTACTAAAGGAATGACCTTGACCGTTTTCAGAAATGAAGTACTTTAAAAAATATTCAGCTGTCCCGGGACTTAATTGACACCCTGTATATTTACTACAATATCCAACAGTATTAAAAATCTGTTCATAAAATTCTGTGTGCATTGGAATTGTACTTACACTAGTTTTAAAATTAATAGCTAATAATGTAACAATAAGTTTTTAATTCTACAGGAGGGAGAAATGTCGAGTCGTACTAACAATAAGTGAATTATTCTTATATTTATAGTAAATTGTCAAAAGCATTATTAAAAAATTACATCTAATCTTCTCACAATTTTTTGACACCGACTGTGTAGAGGTTTAATCAAGGAGCACAGAGCTATACCACTACATAGCATCTTATGTTAGCCACGGCCGACATAGCATGTTCTGGAATTATTTATTTATAAATTTAGTTTATTTTTCATGTATTATTGTTATACTTAAAGAAATATTACATTAAATCTATTAAAACAATAATGAAATAAATGATCCTTATGAATTACAACGCGTAAAGCTATTTCTTTTAATTTAAATTATAAATGAACTATAAGTTAAATTAAAATTACTTAAACCATAGGTGTGTGAGAGCCATGTGGGAGATATGAACATGACACGTGATTCACGCGGGACCCATATAGAACCTAAGCCATTTCCAATGACATCCTGCAGCAATTTCTCACATAGGTCCCACGTGAGGCCGATATAAGGGCCATGCGAGTTTCCTTACACTATTTCGATATAAAATTTTCGAAACAGATTTACAAAACATTACATTTTCATGATTACCTAAGGACTAGCTAAGAGCATGACTTTTTTAATTGTAGAACATTTTGTCCTGCATTAATTGAATTAATAATACAAATATTATTAATAGATTGTGAAAAAATGGAAAAATCAAATTAAAAAAACATAAAATCGCTATAAGACAAATAAACTTGTATTCATCAGCAAAAAATCGAAATCAACCCGTTTCGTATCGGTAAAACAACAAAAAATGGTTAAAACAATTATACTCGTTATTGAAATGTATGATCTACACTCTTGTAAAACCGCGGGGGCGAAGATTATTTTACACTCTTCGTTAAAGTCTAGTATATAAAAACTTGTGTTTTACCTTTGATTGTAAAATTAAATTTGAATTAATTAGAGATCATATCTAAGATTCATAAAAATCAACAATATAATCTATCTAAATGAAAAAAAAATTCTTTTGGTTTGAATCTAACCGCACAAAGTCGCTATAGTACGCACAGTTACGCTACAATTAGTATTTACATACCTCTATGCATGCAAATGTAGAGTTGTCCGATACTGAAAACAGCATGTATATGATTCCTTGCATTATCAAGTATTATACTAACTCTTACCATGACCGATTTTCTCCTTCTTGCACTATATTTAGTGTTACTTTTTTCATATCTTTTTAATTTGTATAAATTTTTTACTAATACCGTCGCATATAGATTTTAGAATCGCATGCAATGAGTCCAAATTTTTAAATTAATGTTGCTCAAAAACCATCACTTCATATTTATTTTGTATTAGTTGGCTAATAACTATATAATCCTAGTTAAAATTAGTCTAACTAATATGAAATTTACTACTTCAAAAGGCAAATATAAGTAAAACCATAGAATATAACGTATCTCATGACATGATCAATAAGTGAAATAAAGGGGAATGGTTAATTTAGCTTGAATCCTTCATTTTTGTCCATATAATTTTTTTTTATCATTATCTATAATCAATAACTAATCGATTCCACCCCAAACAAAACTATCCGACCTTCCCTCCTAGTTAGAATCAAGATCAATTCAAGGTCAAAACGAGAAAAAGTCGTGTAAAAAATCACAGAATTTTTTAGTAAGATTCTGGTTGTCGGCTTAATTGCAATATATGTGAATAACTTCACGTTAACTGTGACAGGTCAAAATTTTAAAATGGCTCAAAATTTTTTTATCATTTCCAAATTAGCCCCAAAACAAATATAAAATTTTAGGGAAAAATATTCAGTTGTTCTAAAGTTAAAATTAATTGAAAATTTTGAATCTTTTAATAAATATACAATTTTTATGATTTTTCAACTCAAAAACTTAAAACTTTTTGTAGAGCACATTAAATGGGAAAAAGTTTGCAAATTGTAAATATAATTGTTCAGAATTTTTCAGATCAATGATAATTATTTTGCTAATTTATACTTGAGATAACACCACTCAAAAAAGCTTACAAAATGTTACCTTTAAAATGTGACCTTGGTGAATATGGAGAATGATCACAGAAAAAAGCTACATGCAATTTAAAAAACTGTCAAAAGAGTGAATAAATCCTGTTTTTGGTATCAACCTTTCATATTGATTCCACAAATTTTTCGTGTGATACTCCTTCAATATGCCAAAGTATTTATTGCATTAATAATATCAAAATATTACATGCAGCACGCATAAGATGCTGTAAGAATTTGTCAACAGACAAATTCTTGCAGCATTTTATTATCTGCTACTTCTAAGCGTATCACTTTGTTCACAACTACCTACAGTATTAATTTAACTACTAAAGAGTATTTTTAAGTATAAAAGTTATAAATAAGTTGAATAGTTAATATCATGATATAATAATAAAGAATAAACCTATTCTTGCATCACGTCTTAGTTTGCTTTATATATTTACACTAAAAATTAGATAAATTTAATTAAAAAAATAATACTAATAGATACTTTAAGATATTAATTTTAATAATACATACTCGACTCTTACCGTACTGTACCTGTTCAATAATATTGACTTCTTACTTCTGGGATTAAAGTTTCATTATAAACTTATAGGAATTAGCGTTGATGGTGCTTATAAAGCACCAAATGTTAGCTTTGCTATTAAAGCTAACACCTACAAGTATCTAAGAGTATTATTTATTTAATTGAATTTATCTAATTTTTAGTGTAAATATATAGAGCAAACCAAAAAGTACGCAAGACTAGGTTTTTTCTTTATTACTATTATATCATGATATTAACTATTCTACTTATTTATAATTTTTATACCTAAAAATACTCTTTAGTAGTTAAATTAATACTGTAGGTAGTGTTGACAAAAGCGATACGCTTAGAAGTAGCAGATAATAAATTTGTCGACAGACAAGTTCTTGTAGCATGTTGTGCGTGCTGCATGTAATATTTTAATATTGTTGATGTAATAAGTACATATTTTGGCATATCGAAGAAGCATTACAAAAAAAATTTGTGGAATCAACATGAAAGGTTATGTATCCGATAGTTATGTATTTTTAACCAACAACAGGGTTTTTTCAGTCTTATGGTAGTTTTAATGTGCTTAACTTTTTTTCTGCACTTTAAAGGTAACATTTTGTAGAAATTTCTTAGTCTTTGGCGACGGCTATTCAGATGATCGCATTCGCCTTAAGCATTTTTTGAGTGATGTTCTGTCACGTATAAATTAGCAAAATCATTATCATTGATCTGGAAAATTCTGAAAAATTCTATTTTTTATTCGCAAAATTTTTCTCATTTAATGTGCTCTATAAAAAGTTTTAAGTTTTTTAGTTGAAAAATCATAAAAATTGTATATTTATTAAAAGATTCAAAATTTTCAATTAATTTTAACTTTAGAACAACTGAATATTTTTCCCTAAAATTTTATATTTGTTTTGGGGCTAATTTGGAAATGATAAAAAAATTTTGAGCCATTTTAAAATTTTGACCTGCCACAGTTGACGTTAAGTAACATATATGTCTTACCCCGGGGAGCTACGGGCTGCAACCCGGGGTCCATCTAGTCCAGGAAAACTATCATTTTTCATGACCATAAATGTTAACAGCAATCTCTCACTGGATTCTCTTAGTTTTCGATGGTAGAAACATAATGTATAAATGCCACTGGAGAAAAATGTATCCTCATTGTATAAACAATGCTCAAATTTGAAAAAATGGTTTTTCGCTTATATATTTGCAACTATTGATCTGACAGACAAAAGTCCTAATTGAAAGTTGTGGATATTCGAAAAATCTATCGAGTAAGCTGCCGACACGATATGTTAATTAGTTCATTGGTTATTACAAATAAACCATCTAAAATCGCATAAACTTACCGTATAAAATTTTTTAAATCATCAATAAAAATTCAGATTTTGTCAATGAGGCTCGAAAAATACTTTTAAAGGTAGGTCTTAACCTCTTTTATTACCAACTATTAAGCCGAATCTGAAAAATTATTTGTTAAGGCTGTACGTTATTAATTAACTAAAAAAGTTTTTTTTTGGCAGGAATTTCTACATTTTTGAGCAGCTGTACAGAAGTCTGCGATAGCTCAATTTAATCTTAAAGAGTTGTACTTTCATGACAAAAAAGATCTAATCGATTAAATAATTAAAAATTGCTTAAAAGTGATTTTAAAAAATGTGCTCCAAAATATTTATAAACAATTTACTCTCACGGTCAGACTATTGTAGCTAGAAACTTCTCGACTTCATACTCGTAAAGTAGAAATCTTTTAACAAATTCTAAGTCTCGAATGGTTGCTTTAGTATAAATAGAAGCTGAGATAATGTTTTATTTTTAAAAAATCACTGCGGCCTTATTTTTCAACATTAGGGAACGAAATATGATACTTTTCTAAGTTTGATAGTTGTTCTAATAATGGAAAAACTTTGAATGTTATTTATTTACAACCGCATGCGTGGTTGATTGATAAAAACAAACGTTAATACAGCCGCGAACCGCTCGCAGCAGCGGGATGCGCGAGTTATATAACTCTACATCTCGGCGCATCGACGCATTGGTCTGCCACGGCCACCTTATCGCTGCATACCGGATGCACTGCGAAACTGCAAAAACAAAGGGCCAGATAAGAAGACAATGAAGATCATACTTTCTTACTCTGCTCTCGCACCGGCGACTGTCAGTCACTGTCGGGCATTCAAGCTGTAAAGTCATACATTTTAGTAAGAACCTTTAATAAACGAATGTGTTCTATTATTCTATAAACTCTTACCTTTGTTGAGTGCGTGTACCTGTGTGTTCCTTTATTTCCCAACATCACCGGACACCTTCCACTTAACTCGCGTGGCGCCTGCTAGCTAGCTAGCAGCTAAGCTTAGCTGGTACCGAATCCGCATGAATTTCGAACGCTGATACTTGAAGACTAAGTATACAGTTTCTCGGCTTCAACTAATCAGAATTTCATTATTATTTTTTTTTTTTTTTTTGAGCATAAATCTGTGAGTACATTAATTTCATCAATGATATCAATTAATATATTATTTGAATGTAATAATAAGGTTACAAAGCAATAAAATAACATGAATTTTTTAGATATTAAAATCTTATATGCAATAATAAATTTCTTATTATTATTATAATTAAGTATTCCATGAAATAAATATAACAACTCTATTTTACCAAGTAGAAACTTTATCGAAATTAATTCAACCAATACTATTTAATAAGAATAATCATATTATTTTTTCTTATTTTAATTTACGGTGTAAATTCCTGTTAGTTATTTATGGGTATAATGAACTTGTCTGCTACGTTCATTAATATATTATTTGGATGTGATAATAAGATCGCAAAGAAATAAAATAACCTCCATTTCCCAATTATCAATAGTTTATTTGTAATTATAAGGTTTTGTATAAAAATGTCATATAAAAATAGTACAGTTATACAAATAGTATTAAAAATCATACAAATAGTACACTTACATATACATGAAGACACTAAATCTAATAATAATTTTATCCGGAACTTATTTTAATCTTTGACGTTTATCGAGATTATCGCAATCAGAATCATCTGGATAAACGTCATCTTCTATGGCGGATTCTAAAACAATAATTCATTTTCTTGTCCATCTAGGTTTTCGTCAATTTCTTCAAATACTTTCTTTTTATTGCAACACTCCTCTACATGCATTCTTAACACATCCACATATATTTTTCTTACAACTGGTTGTACATCGACAACTGATCATTTTTAATAACTGTTCTGGTATTAACAGATCTTCCGAGTAGACAGGTTTAAGTCCGTTTTCAGTTTTTTCCATCCCCATCCATTTGCTTCTTTATAATTACTTAACCATTAATGTAATTGTTGGAAGGTGCGGAATGAGTGTTACTTTCCTGCACTTTCTGTTGGGGGAAGATTTTCTAATTTAAAACTTGACCTTGACGATGATTTCTTAAAATTTACAAATCTTAAATCATTTAATTCGGTGATATTTTTCTGATTATTGTACATGCGTGCAATAATTTGGTTACCGCACGCTGCTAGTTCAGCTCGGTTAGCATTTGGATCATAAAATGTTTGACATAACTCTACTAAATCTGAGTTATTTTTAAAATATTTCAATTAATTTATTTCATACTTTAATGTCGTTCCTTGAATCGATTGGATTTATAATGGGACGGAGTGGTTTAAAAGAAGCTTTTAATCAAATTTTTGCAGAAAATTCAGCAGAGAAAACTCTCACAGGCCACGCCTATTCTAGAGCAGTTCAAGAGCATTCGTTAGTTCAAATAGCTCTAGCAAATATTATATTTTCGACCATAAATTTTCTGACGTAGAATTAATTGAATTAGACAGTGTAATGGAAAATCTTGACAAACAAAATTTAAATAATTTTATGGACGATGAAATTTTTTCACAAATAAAACAAAATATGAAATCACATTTCAAATCTATCGCTGAAAATAGACCAACTTCTGCGCTGTGGGTACAGTACTTTTATATGACATCGCTTGTAAAGAAATGTATTGCAGTAGACCGGTCTGGAGATTGGGTGGCGCATTTAAATTGTATTCAGAAAATGATACCACTTTTCCATGCATCAGGTCATCATTTATATGCCAAATCTGTGCATCTGTAATTACAGGATATGAAAGAAATTTAGTAAAATTACACGAAAGAAATTTAAAAAAAATGAATATATTTGAATACGAAAAATTTTCAAATGATGGATTTTTCACAATAAGACGTTCAGATAAATTTTGGTCCGGAATATGGTCTGATATGACGATTGAGCAAGTTCTAATGAAGTCAATGAAGAGCCAAGGGGGCTTAACTCATGGTCGTGGTATAACGCAAAATGTTATAAGTAAATATAGGTCCTTAGTATGATTGCCCTCATCAAAGTATGCAATACTATGGAACAGTTTTCTAGCGTTTCTCAAAACAATATGTTGACACTTCCATTGCATCTATCTTGAAGAACACTATAGATCCATATAAATTACTTGAATTTTTTAAAACACATGATCCGTTTCCAGTATCAAATAACATTATGTTAATTTAGTACTGGCGTCGTTGGAGATAAAGCAATAAATTGTTATAAATCTCTAGAGATAGGTCAAACTCTACAAAATAAAATAACAGGTAAAACATTTGGTTCAGTAAAATTCGAACGAAAATCTAAAGATTTATCACTTCGGTCTGTACATTCTTCTATAAAAATCAATGATGATATTGTGGGTACAGTACTTTTATATGACATCGCTTATAAAGAAATGTATTATAGTAGATCCACTACTTATTTTTCAAAGAATTTTATTAAATATTTCAAATAAATAAGAATTGAAAGAATACGAGTATTAAAAGAGTGAACTTGCGCCTTTTCCTATTGTTTAATCGATGGCAGATTTTTATTACATAGAGTACTTTGGCATCAGAACGATACTGTCGATGACACTTTAGATAAATATGTAAATTATATAATAAGACATTATACAAAATCAGTTGAGCGCTGGTGCGAGCGGGTCGCAGCTGTATTAACGTTTGTCTTTATCATCAAAGTATCATATTTATCATTTAAACATTATCTCAGCTTCTAATTACGCTAGAGCAACCATTCGAGGCTTAAAATTTGTTAAAAGATTTATACTTTACGAGTATGAAGTCGAGAAGTTTCTAGCTACAATAGTCTGACCGTGAGGGTAAATTGTTTATAAATATTTTAGAGCACATTTTTTAAAGCCACTTTTAAGCAATTTTTAATTGTTTAATCGCTTAGATCTTTTTTGTCATGAAAGTTCAACTCTTTAAGATTAAGATGAGCTATTGCAGACTTCTGTACAACTGCTCTAAAATTCCTGTGAAAAAATTTCTTTTAGTTAATTAATAACGTACATCCTTAACAAATAATTTTTCAGATTCGGCTTAATAGTTGGTAGTAAAGGAGGTTACGACCTAGCTTTAAAAGCACTTTTCGAGCCTCATTGACAAAATCTTAATTTTTTATTGAACTCTTGTTCAATCCATTGACGGGATCAATTGTTTTCATAATCTACATCAATCATAAGACAAATATAGATTTTGGTTTTTCAGTGCCAGACAACTTATAGTTTAAACGGTGATTTATATTTTACCTTATCATTAATAACAAACATCGATCTAAAGTGAACAATTTTCGTTACTTTAAACAAGCATTTTTTACATAATTACACAATGTTTTGTTAAGATTACTTATTTTATAAGAATCGTATTTACACAAGAATCACGTGGTTTAGACTTTATA
>JAYJLV010097965.1:0-12359 GCA_036873485.1 Torymus texanus | reverse complement strand
GAATAGATTTACATTATTGAAAGATCCATTTTTTTTTATTTATGCGCGCTTGTGAGGTTCTCCCGTCCCATTGTGCGGTATGGTAATTTGAGGAATGCTCGGAGGGAATGAAAAACAGGGTGTATGTTACAGGATAAAGTATTGGAGTGAACGGTTACAGAGGTATGTTATTTAATTTCAAAGCAAAATTTTCGGTTGACTTTTAAAATCATAATAATAATTAATATAGGGATTTGTAAATGAATTTTAATTAAAGAAGCACAAAGCACTGGTTAATATACGATTTTAAAGAGATGTTGAATTGTGTCATGGGCTTATTCATTGGAATTTACTTTACAGTAATTATTTTACTTTTACTTTACTTTATATGTAACAAATGAAATCCAATATAATTTAAAACTTTTTTCTCTTCCAAATTATATTCTAAAATTGTAATATTTCAAATTTCGACTGTTGAAATTTAAAATAAAACAAATTAGGAACATAAAAATCAGTTAGTATATAACCTAATTGAAACTAGCTTCTGCTATATTTAATCACGTAAAATATACCTCATAATAATCTTCATTTACCGATTCCCAATCAATGATTCATAAATTTCTTTAAAAATGAAAAACCGTAAATTTAAATACTATATCATTAACTTTACCATCACTTTTTGCTAATTCAACTCTCAGTAAGACTCTTATTAATGTCTCATAATTTCCCAATTTCATAACCACTTATATCACTCCTTTAATTACCCGCCAACATACCCCCACCCTCACCTACACCAACTTTCAAACCGATCCAAATTGATATCCCCGCTTAGAAAACAATTACATCCTTCGCGTCGTCGTCTATATATATATATACACACCTCCCCCTTCTTGCTACACTCCAATCTCCCAACCACAGCACATCGAGACACTTACCCGTGTCTCTCGAATCGGTCGGCCGTTTTCTCTCTCTCTCTCTCTCTCTCTCTCTCTCTCTCTCTCTCTCTCTCTCTCGCGAGCCGATATTTATCGTCCTATTATCTTGATTGATACCGGCTATCCTGTCCTCTCGCTCTCCATCTCATGTAAGTACGTACATTTAATGGCATAAGGCGACACACACACACACATATATATACACCAAACCCTCGTCTTTCGGTTGCCGGTCCACGATGCTTTTCTCATTTCCTGTACGGCTACTCTTTTTCGCTCCGTCCACACATACATGGCCCGTGCCTCGTACAGTTATGACTCTCGTCGCACGGCAGTAAAGCATTTGCCACGTCGGTTGTTTACTTATATACTATATAAATGTGTGTATAACTGCAAGTAGTCGCTTTGCTGCAGTGCGATATACGCGTAGTAGTTTCTCTTCCGCGTTATCCTGATTAATGGACGCTGCTTCCAGATTACCGAGAATGAATTATAAAAGTGACTCCTCCAAGTAAACTCAGCTCAACCGAGAAATCCTCGATCGCGACTTCTTTTCCCCTTTTTTCACGGGGTATATATGTATGTGACGTATACATATATATATATATATATACACATACATACGCAAGGCAACTGTTTTCAAAGGAGCGAGAACGAGAGAAAAGAAGAAACCATTTTCTCAGTTTATCCGGCGGCCGGACGAAAGTTTTCGCTGTGACGCAAAAGTTGGCGAAACCCCGTCAAATCCCTCGCTGCGGCAACGAACGTACGTAGGTACGTTAAGTACATGCCCGAGCGGCGGACCGGAACATTTGTCTCTGTTCCTTCGAGCGCGTCGCGCAAGCGTCGGTTGTATTTAAGGTTTAGGACTGCACGAGCAATGCTTGCGCAGGTGTTGGGAGGCTGCTGTGGGCAGGCGTACAGGATGATCAAATGCGGTACGCGTTGCTCGCTTTTTCTCGTAGAGTATGTGTGTGTGTTTTTCGTTCGCGGGGTTCGGAAGTTTATAGTTGGATGGAGCTTGGGAAGTTAAATAAAGTTTAGGATCGAGATTTTGAGAATGCGCGGTTGGAAATTTGGGTAGGTTATAAGAATGGGACTTATTATGGAATTTTAAAATAGTCACGGTGGTTTTATTTTGAAATAAATGGGTTATTTGTTATTGTAATTTGTAAATATACAAATCAAGTTTTTTCGAGCGTTGTGAGTGAAATTTCGGAACTATACAGATTTTGTTGAAGTATATTTTAAAAACATTTATTACTGATTAGTCAAAAAATGTATTCAATATATTAACAAATTAATAATTTATATCAATAATGTGTAAATTTTAATTTTTAATTCAAAATTAGCTTTACGATAACGTAATTGTATACTGATATCTGCGATTGAAACCGTAAAGTCATGGATGATATATCGTAGAAAATGTATGGCCGATGTTCTTAATATAATGATGTTTGTGCAATGTTTAGTTGAAATTCATTTATCTTTAGTTGATGTGTATATGATACAGGCGACTTTAAATGCGGTTTTCAAAAGGTCTATTTTATATTCTACCTATAATAATTTTTAGATCAAAAACGCATTGCAACATCGTACCCTATATATAAGAAACGTGCGTTAGAAAAAAAATAATCCTAAACTATTTATCCCACAAACCAAGCCATAAAGTTCCATTGTAAATCTTTGGAATACTTTGAAAAATACACGAAGATAACCTGAGCAGTCTATCGTGAGCAACGAAATCCCGCGCCACATTATTCCTCCAATAAATTCAATAACAACGAGAGACTTACAATTTTAACGCTCGAACCCGACCCCGCGCACACTCGCACTGGCGCGCACACACGCGTGCGAGAATTCATGCCGGAAGATTCAGCGGGTAAGATACACAAATACAATGCGGCAAAGACAGTAACGGCGCGGCGGCCCCGAAAGAAAGGGATGGCGAGAGAGAGAGAGAGAGAGAGCGAGAGAGAGAGAGAGAGAGAGAGAGAGGGTGAATGCGCGCTGCATGTGAAGCAAACGCGGGCGCGCTAACCTATGATATATGATTATGCTGCATGCTCGTTCTCTCTACCCGCTCCACGCGCGTATCTTATTACGCGCATTGCCATCGCTGTTTTCTCGACATTCGTCTCTCGCTTTCTCTCTCTCGGCCCCGGCTATTCTCTGCGGCTCCGGCCGTTTTTATTAATAAATCGCACTCGTAATGTCATTATGGTGGCGGCGTTTTTGCGCGAAGCGGATGTGCTACTCGTGTGTAATTAAATGCGTCACCTATACGTATGTGTGTGCCTGTATGGATGGAGAAGGTGGGAAGAACGACGTGTGTGGAGAAAAAGTTGGTTGACTGATTTTCACTCCGATAAATGCACTCGTCGTACAATCTACTTGAGATAGGCGAGGTGTGTATGTGCGTATGTATACATAAAATCAATGGCAAGGAAGACCTTGATGACTTTTAATTTTATATTTTTTTATATGAAGCTATTTGTTGAAAACGTTAATATCCAGTGTAAATACTCAATAAAAACAATTGTATAAAGTATTAGCGAACTTTTATGTAAGGAGTATTGAAATTATTTCATCGAAATTATCTATAAAACTACGTTCTGTGTAGTATTGCAATTTTGTACGTATCTAAGTGGTTCTAAACATAACTAATTTTATGCATCGCATACTATATTTAATGCAATTCTAAAATTAATGAATTTGGAAGCTGTATTACGCGTAATAGTATTATTAATTATATCATGAAGGTACATTAAATAATTTAATAGCGTCTATGAACTAATATCCCGATATATGCTCAACAGTATTTATGCCTAGGCGGCTTCTCTGTTCAAATGTACGTACGTAATCTACATATATACACACACACACACACACACACACACACACACACACGCACACACACTGTTTATCATTAAACGTAAGCGTATACATCTACATGTATACACGCGCGCGTGCACACGTATGCGTATATTATTATGGTGAATTTGCGGAAGCGAATATATATTCGCTGGCACGTGTGTACAAGTGCAACGAGCAGGTCAGAATACCCTTAAGTATACTCGCACATGTGTGCATATATCCTTATGTGCATATCAATAACTCTAATTGTGTGTTCGTCTTTTGTGGGATCCCAATATAACTATATATATGCATATAAGCGTAAACAATTATGTGCAAATTTACGTTATTAATTATACGTATACCAATACCTGGTGCATAGTGTACGTATAGATTTAGGTTTGATAACAATATCTAGTATTGTTGTCCTAATTATAGTATATATTATTATCTGTTCATTCGATTCGATTCGAGTTTCAATCAATTCATCAGTATCATCATCCGATCCTTTTCATTCATTATTTCTGCAAATAGACACCATATTTTCCATTGTGTACTTGAATATTTTTCATTTGTTCCTATAGTTATGCAAGAAAATTAAACTTTCGAAAAGCGTTAAATATTTGTGATCGGATCTAAAATACTTCGTTTAACCATCCCCTTTGACCATGCAACTATATCGGAAAATAAGGTACCAAAGCGTCGCTTTAAAAAAAAAGAAAAATAAAAAAAAAATTACTCGTCGCCCGATCGACAGGAAAATTCATAAACTCGCATATTTCCATCCTTATAAAACACGCGCCTGCCTCCCCTTCCCTCCTCTTTTGCATTCATAAACGAGTTAAATGAGATGAAAGGATCGCGAGAAGATAAAGCATTAATAATGAAACAGCGATGGACGCGAGCCTATCCATACGTAATACCGCGCAACAGGCCAAAGCACGCATACAATATATCGCCAGTACAAGCGCAAAAAATAAAGAGTTTGTAGCTCCTCCCCTCCCTCTGTCTCTCATTTCGCAGTCAATCGACCGGAATTCCCGATGCGGATACATCATAGGGATGACAAGGGCGATATTTATGAAACGCCGTGCGCGTCGATCGCATTCCTCGAAATGTGATTAACGCACGTGCGTGCGTGTGTATTTGTAAAGTATAGTACCGAGAGGGATGTAATAAAATATCGGTGGGACGAGGGAGAGAATGGAGGATGTAAATAAGAAATGAGACTGAATTATGCAGGCGCGGAACAATTAGTTCGATGAATCGTTGAAAATAATATGGACGTTGACTGTGCGAGCAAATGCGCGCGTGTGTAATTGAGCGTGTTTGTTGTGTTTTCTCTGTCCCGGAGCTCCAAGAATTAATTGTATTACTTTTCCATTAACTCTTAGTTGAAGTGTTATTAGCTGGATGTTTTTTTTAGGTCAGTAGCGCGTTTTATTCACGATTTGGTCAGGGTATTTAATGTTTGGTAATCGTCGAGTAAACGAACGTTTTGATGCGATTTTTCAGACAATACAATATTTCATTTTTGCTTTGTCGTTCGTATAATAGGAACGCGGAATTCTAATGACTATATAAAGTTAATTGTTCGATTTTTACACAACTGATAGTAAGTTACTACTTAACGTATTTAAACTAGTACTACATTAGTTTTATTTATGTGTTTATACCATCTTACAACAAAATTTTAACAAATTATAACAAAATTCTAATTTTTCTATAATAAAAATCTAAATAATTCTAAACGAACCATTATAGACCATAAAACAAATCGACAACAACTATCAATTACTCAGACATATCATCTGACGAACGTTCCTACATCAGCCACTTTGATTCACTTTGACCCGTGCCACCGGACATAGCATTAAAAGCACAAAAGATCACCGAGAGATAGAGAAAGAGAAAAAGCGCAACAACGAGCAAAAGAAACAAACGTACATGCCGTCGCGGTGATTTATTCAGGCCTCCCTTCGCTAGAACCGTGAGTATAGGAACGCTTCGAGTTTCGAACGCGACCCTGGAGAACAGTTTCGTTTCATCGTCCACCCCTCCCCGTTTTCGAAAAATGCGAGTGACGGGCGGATGAGGGAGGAGGTAGGTGGGGGCAGCTCCACTCGTCCGCTAAATAATGCACAGGCCAGGCGCTACGCAATCGCGTCCTTCCCTACACCCGTCAACCCAATTCGAGATATCCCGCTGGTAAAGTTGTAAATTTTCAGAAGCACGCGCCGGGGTTATTTATCGTTTCGCCTTATTAATACAGAAAGGCTTAAATACCGTGCGGGCTTAGGCCACATAAATATACATTGCACGATTTGGATGATGGTTAATATTAATATATATGTATATATATGCAGAGAGAGAGAGAGAGAGAGAGAGAGAGAGAGAGAGAAATGAAGATCGGAGTTTTATGGTTCGCGGGGTGAGTTTGGTTGAAGTAGTGCGCCCGGTGGAAGATGCGAGACGAGAGATGAATGAGAATTATTGAGATATGGAAATTTAAAGTAACGGTTGGAAGTTAAAGATGGTAGAAATTTAAGTATAATGGTCGTGCGAGAGTAATTGTTTGGGCTTCTAAAAATAACAATGAATAAATAAGAAGAATTGTACAATTGGATTAGAAATATTCGTCTTATATACTGAATAATAACGTTTATTTGTATTTATTGGCCTTTACACAAGCGATACAATATTGTATTTTATATGAGACAATCAAGTTGAATTCTAAAACAAGTCATTTGCTTGGAATTTCGCACAAATTTTGAACTACACGTAAGCTCAACCGGAATCTCCAGAAAACTAATAATTAAATGCCCCAACCAACTCTCTAATTAAAGAGCCACCCTAACCAGCTATCAACCATCAGTCCATCATCCATTGTCTCTCCAACTCTGCACATCCCTTCTCTCCCCATTCTCCTCTCAACACACCGAAAGTTCAGAGAGCCAAGCCAAGCTTATATACACCAACGAAGGTGGGAGTGCACGTCGCGCGTGTCTATACTTTCGTGGCTCTGAGGGACGTTTATTGGCGCAAGGGCCAGGGAGAGATAGGAACGCGAAAGGAGGGCTCCACACACACACACACACATACACACATAGCGAGCCCGGGATGTTTCGCGAGACGGACAGCCACTTCAAGGGGAGAGCGAGCGCATTCCTCAGAGAGGGAGAGAGGAAGAGAGATGGTGTAGCAGCAGCCGCGTCACTGAAGCGCCTCGATCCCTCCCGTGTTTGTGCGCACTTAAGGAGCGAGCGAGCTGAGTAGAGGTGCCTGCGTTTACAGGAGGATGAGGAAGAGGAGAGGTAGGAAGAGGGACGTTAAAGGGTCAGGTATAGGGAAATTTTGGTGGTTTGAGATTTTGGAGGATGGCACGTGGCCGGAGTGTACGCCCGGTTAGTTTGTTTATGCACTGGGATAAGTGGGCGAGCTGCTGGTGGATGTACGTGGTCTGTAACTTATTGTGAATGAGTAATTGGATATTCTAATAGGTAGATTGTAGATGAATGCATCTTTTGGAAGATTAACCAAGATTTTAGATTTAGAAGTTTCGGTATGTTGTATTCAAAATCTTCTGAGGCTTTCCCAACTAGGAAACTAGACACGATTTACAGAACTTGGAAAATCAAGTTGATAACAAATACGATTGCTTCGAACATTTTAACGGAACTAAAAATTATTCATCAATGAGTTTTAAAGCTAGTTGTGTTACTATTTACATTTGAGGAATCACCTTAAGCACTACTGAAGCTTGATACTAAGATTTGCACATAGACAAAGAATGAAAGAATGAGAAAACTCTTCGTTAAAGAAGAAATTAGAACTAACTCTCTAAAAATATGTTGTTCCAAGCACTGGTGGAGTTCGTATACTTTGTCACCACTCACTTAACCAGCACACATTTTTTAAATGATGACGGCTCACCATAACATATTATCACAACATAGAATTATTTAAAAAAAAAAAAACTATTAACTTTACATTAACAGGAATAAGTTTTCAGTGTAAATCAAAAATTTGCAAACCACTAACTACACCTTTAATCATCCTTAAATTTTTTGAATACCCATAAATAATAGCTGCAATACCCACAAAACAGAGTAATTTCAGTTTCTCATCTCTCCGTCTAGCAAGAATGTTGAGCAAACCTCTCTCTCTTGGTTTATATACACAGGACCACAAACTACGCACTGACCTTTTGACAGGCAACGGCGGGCCGCGCGTGTGTTTTGCTCGACTTGTCTTTGGTGCGTTGCCTCCCCCCGACTTTAATGAAACGGATGCGCGAACACGAGGCAAATTGCATTTCTCGGATCTATAAGACGTGGAGGCTGAGCCGGTAAATCGAGGAAACTCGCCTGATCGTGATGTGACTTTAATTACCCGCGGTTGTGGTTGGGTTTACTTTTGATTTGTTGGTTACCGTTTCTGTTGTCGCGGCCACTATGACTATAGAATTTAATGAGGTGATAAACATTTTTTGAAGTTCTATCGATATCGTTATAATCGATTTGAATTCTAACAGCATGTATAATGCTTCGAAAGAACACAAATCATTATTATCACAACTGTCAGTTAAATTATTAACCTTCAGTTGTAACAAGAATTAGAAAGAAGTTCTTCCTAAAAATTGAATATCATCAATAATAAAAATATTTTTTGTTCAAAACTTATTCCAAGTAATGACCCAAACCACCCAAACGTATATAATTATCGTTTCTATTTCGTGAATACATATACTACCACTTCAACAAAATCGTTTCCTCCTTTCCCATCGTCCACGCCTACATTTATAAGACAAACAGAGCCACGCGTAGCAAGCGGCTTCACCTCACTACCAACCTCAAGCGAAATTCCTCAGCCCTTGCGCATCCTGAGCTAGTCGTCCAATATCGAGCAATCAAGCGACATTTATGCAGATCTTCCCAAAGTAACTCGAATTCATTCCGGTCGCGCGCTACAATTGAATATCGAATGCTTCCTTGATTGCCAGCCCACCGTCTATACACGTACATATATACATATATACATCGTCAGCTGCTGCTGCTGCTGCTGCTGACGAGTACCTCGAAGAAACTCGAGGAAACAACGTAAAAAGGGAAACAGACACCTTCTCTCCATCTTGCTCGTACTCGTGCGCGTTGGTTAGATGCTATTTCGAGACGCGACGAATTCCAGCCGTCGATATTTAAATTCCATACGACTTTGATCCTCGCGCGCAGTAATTACATTCTTTCGAGGAACGAAGAAGAGGAAGCGAGAGAGAGAGAGTGTGAGAAGCAAGTGTGCGAAGGATTCGTGACCGGGCTCATTGCGCACCTGCGTCTGACCGAAGCTAGACTCGATTCGAGAAGCGGTAGGAAGAGGGATGAGGAAGCGTTTAATCGCATTTCTGGCCTCTCAGCCGCTTTGAGGGGTAGAAAAGAACTGCCATTAAGGATGCGTTATTAATTTCGCTTTTCCACCAGGAGGGGACCAGAGAAGATTATTGCGGCAGAGGCGGAGGTCTTTGAAGGAATTATTTATTTTTCTCGCGCTCGTAGCGATGCTTTGCGGCTCTGTGAGAGACAGAGAGAGACAGAGTTTCTTTGACTTTTTTTGGGTCTTAGATTTATGGATCCGAATGAGATTGCTGAGTTCGGGTCTGCGGATTTAATTTAAGAGAATATTTCCAAGAATGTGATTGCTTTCTCGTGTATATAGTATTTAGGTGACTTATGAGAATGCAGTATTCAGTACGTGAAACGATTTTTCAAATAAAACGAGAGCAATTTCGAATAACGCATTATGTTCAAGATAATTGAGGTGAAAAGTATTTCAAACGTTATTATAATAAGAACCATTGTATTAATGAAAAAAGAAATTCCGACTGCAAAAAATCAATAGTATAATGGAAGAGCAAATTGTTGACCAAAATAAAATGATCAATATAACGTACAAGCAAGAATAATATTAATACGAAAAGGTATCTCACTTTTTTACTTTGCTATATCAAACAATCCCTATTTACTTAGCCGTGGATTTTGAAATATAACATTTGTTATGTTCTTCCGATTATAACGCTACCTGAAGATCTCTTTATTATTCCAATCGGCTATAAAACTTGCATATCAAGAAGTTACCAACAAAAGTAATTATTTAACTTACAAACCTTTCTCGGTTTTACATTACTTTACACTTTTATTCGCGCTCACATCAGAGAAGTACGTTAGCAAAATTCCACATTCGCATGCAAACTATACACATTCGAGTACTCTCCTCTCTCTCTCTCTCTCTCTCTCTCTCTCTAGCTCTCCAAACTTTCAACTACGCGCTATTCCCTTCCCTCTTAAACGATCGCCAGTGTCTTTCCACCAAACTTCTAGCAACAACGACTTGCATCGTCGGCATACACTATATATACTCATGCGTACACGAAGTGTCGAAGGTTAACGCACACGTGTTTATATTTGCTCTCTGCACGCTTGCGCTTTTTTGCATAATTTCGACGACTCGGCATAGAGCAGCGGACGTTTGGCTGTGAAATTATGCGCCGAGGCTAAATGAAGGTGCGGGTGCGCTATCATAACGATGGTGGGAGAGTCGACGCGGGACCGGCTAATTAAGTTTTTACACGCATAATTTACGTCCGTCGTTTTATCTTTGAAATTAGAAGAATTTCATTTGTTGGGAGCAACAAAGCTACAGTGCTATACGTGTAAGAGACCTTAGGGATGTCGGAGCACGCGGGTCTTTAATCTTTGGATTCAGGGTTGCTGACTATGTACGTTTAAGGGGAGTGTTTTAACTCCACGGCGTAATTATCGTAGTTGCTGCTGTGTCAAGTGGCACCTTAATGGTCTTGCATTATTTACTTTGATCTATAGCTGTATGTGCCTTTTGTATAGCAAAAGATGTATTTAAATGGTGCTATACGGGTATACTGAGAATAACTCGTAAATTCAATTTTCTGATTAATGTTGAATTAATTTACATTGAGCAGATACCTGCCACTAAATCTCCATTTTCGTTTTACAGTTTTAGGCATTTTCAATATTCTGTCAATTAGAAGAGTGAAATGATTTTCAAATCAAATAACTCTTAAATGAGATCCAGTCTGTATCTATTTCAGTGCACAGTTTATGAATACTATATTCACAAGTTCGATGATGAAATACCGTAAATAATTGTTTTGCCCTAGATTATTGTTATTCACGTTATTACGATTACAATAAATAGTATCAATTATCGTTGATGAAATTTACGTAGAGGAAACCGATAATTTTTTATTGATAAATTATTTTCTAAGGCAAGAACTTTGTTTAATAATCATTTTATCGGTTAGTCTTTTACTTAAATCTGTTCTCGGAACTACCATATTTTCGGCACAGCATTCCTTTTTACCCTCAATAAATCTCTTGATTAAAGCAATTAAAACGTCAATGTACCTCATAGATTCATCTAGATTTTAACGATCGGCAAAGACAAACGTATATCTTACCTAGCAGAATCACGGCGAAAATGATTTTCGAAAATACCCTTCCGAGAGAAAAAAAACGGGAACATATTAAAGTCGTTATAAAATGTCATCGCTATATTTATCGTACATAAAAATCGTCGAAGAAAGAAAAAGAGAGAATGGGAGGGAGAGAGAAAGAGAGAGAGAGAGAGAGACTCGCGGCTCGCCGCGCGAGATTTATCATCGATTATACGGCCTTCATAAACTCATCGTTTCCTCCCTCGCGCCGGCCCGATTTATTAAAGTATCGCGACGAAAGCAGATTGCTGCGCGCGAGTCTCTCGTAAATCATCGGGCGAAACGTGTATGTGTGTGTGTGTGTATATATATATATATATATATACACACACACACACACACACACACACACACACGTATACACACGTATACTAGAAGCTTCTTACGGCCAATATCTTCGTTAACGACTGAGAAAGGAGAGTGGAAGAGAGAGAGAGAGAGAGAGAGAGAGAGAGAGAGAGGAAGAGGGAGAGGGAGAGGAGATCACGCACGGTTCTATTACTTTTCGCCTTTTATTTTTCGTAGGACGGGGAAAATGTAGCTCGCGGCATAGATATTTCGTATCTTCGGTTGGCAATTTCGGAAATAATGTATCGGGGGTGAATGATTGTATAGAGTTAGAGCGGATAAAATTTAACGATGAAAGTGTGTCAAATAAGAGCTAACAAATCTATTATATATCATCTGGTGAGAAAAAAAATAACGACGACTAAATGATTATTAATAGCTCATATTGTTAACAAATAGTTGGATAAAATCGTTCTTTTAGAATTCACGCTGTGGGAATAAACGAAACAAGCGTTGTTTTGTACCTCTAGATCTTGAGTAACATCGCCAAAATAAAAAGACACAAGGAGAAACCCCGTCTTCTTTAAGTAATCATTATTCTAGCGTATACAGCCCGTTAGCATCCGCCGCTTGCATCTCGGACGACGACGACGTCTATGCCATATCCACTCGAACATCGTGCCCCCGAAGAGCAGTCGAAGCGACAGAGAGAGAGAGAGAGAGAGAGAGAGAGAGAGAGAGAGAGAGAGAGAGAGAGAGAGAGAGAGATAGAGAGAGAG
>JAYJLV010097954.1:0-12360 GCA_036873485.1 Torymus texanus | reverse complement strand
CGCTCTCTCTCTCTCTCTCTCTCTCTCTCTCTCTCTCTCTCTCTCTCTCTCTCTCTCTCTCTCTCTCATTGCCGCTGATGGCTACAATGTGGATGTGGTAGCAATTTTTGCGCTTCACTATAGCATCGATCATTATTTTGTTATATTTCCTGGTCAGACTTTGTACTCAGCGCTATGAGTACACCGAAGTTTATCAACGTTCGATTCGGTATCCTGTCGTTAAACCTAAACCTCAGGACAATTTGCTTCGATTATTCATACTCCTACCATTCTTGATAGGCACAGTGCTGTTCACAGTGCTGCTTACTTATGACTTGGTGCAAGAGAAGCGAAGATTGGCGGAATTGCGAAGGCAAAGAGGAGTGGCTGAGAATTGAGCGTTTATCAGACGAATCGTGGATATGCGAAGAATGCACGAGGCAATAAAAGAGGAGGCGAATAGGTTGGAAAGGTTTCCGGAAAAAGATGTTGAGGATGGTGAGTGCGAGGCAAACGTTGTCTGGGGGTTGGATTAGTCGTAGGTTGAGAGAATTTGCGTGCTGAAGTTTTAAGGTTTTTCTTTTTTTGTGAAATATTGGGAGCCCGGAGAGAATAGCATTTTTTTGTTCAATATATTCTCTTTCTTTTACATAATTATTGTTTTTTCTTTTCTCTAGAAATCTAAGAAAATGGCGACGTCACGGTTAGTAGCTAAGTTGATCCTGAAATTGGAGCAACAAGACATACAGCTGGATTACTTGACGAAGCGTCTTGACCACCTTCACGATTATGTGAACGACCGCTTAGACAGATGCGATGAGTATTACTGTTTCAAGTATAGCATGAACGGGAGACTTGTCCCGTTCAAAGGCAGCGAGAGTAAAGCTGTTGCGAGGAAATGGCTGAGCACCCTTGAAAAAGAAGGCATGAAGTCTTGTTGGACGGGTAAGCTTTGTCTCCAGGCAGGACGTATGCTCCTCGTCAATGGCGCTCAATCTTGGGCCTACAAAAACCATGATAAACTGTCGACCTGGGTTCGCTTCAGAAATGAGTTCGCTGAAGAGTATTGCGGTGTGAATATGTTCGAGAAAGAAAATTCGCCCAACACCTACGCGAATACGTTCAAGATGGTGTACAGAATTTACGACGAACCGATGCTACCTGAATTCGATGATTTTGAACCGGTATATAAGACTGTGCACCCGACTGCGAGGTGGCTCACAGAGAGTGATAATTACAACGTATTAAATGAGGCGCGGTGATTGAAAGTCCCGAGTAAAGAGAGTAAAAACAAGAAAAGCCAACAGCTTTCAAAAACTACTGTAATACTTAAGATACGATGTCAATATTTACTAAAAAATGTAGCTTTACGATAAAAAGTCTAGTGTAAGAAATGTATACGGTTACAACAACAGCAGCCAAAATGTGAGAGATTAAAGATAATTCCGCATTTAAAGTTTTGTTGTAATTGATTCAATAAATATCTCTACTTTTCAGCATTCGATATTAACAATTTCGAATGTCTTGTTTAAGTATAAAATAAACAATTTGAAGATTTATTTAATGAAACATTTTAAACCTAAATATCATTTATAACGAATTACCCAAACACAATAAGAAATCATATAGTCAATACATTATCTATATTGTGGTAAGTAAAAAAATAAAACTAAATAAAGGTGTGAACACCTCATTACTTCGAGAGACGATTGTTTTTAATTACTAAATAATTATTAAATAATACAGAATCTAAAGACAGAATTGAATTTTGAAAAATGATTGAAACTATAAATATTTCTTAGATTATAAATTTGAAAAAACTATCGATGAAAATTAATGGGACTTTATACAAAAAGAAATAATATTTTCTATGCTGAATATAGTAATAATAATCCTACATTTATAATTTTTGTAATTCTTATATTAATATTACTAATCATTACATTTTTTTTATATTTTAAGACACATTTACGAAAATGTTTCCGTATCAGTAGTTTATAAAAAAAAGAGAAAAACAAACAAGTTTTTCATCATTTTAAAGATATTAAGTCCTTCAGTTGAACCATCATATCGTCTCAAATTTTTTTTCATTTTTGATTCAATCTATTCTTTTTGGCTTTAGAATAACATATATAATTAGAAAATTCAATAAAAAAAAAAAATTACAATTTTAAAAATTTTTAGATATAATAAGACCGCTTTAAGAATTTATTTTTTCAAGTAGGATCACTATGTGAACTTATAGGAAAAAACATTTTTGAAAATTAAATTTTGTTAGTAGACTCTTATGGAAGAACACATTGTCCTTCGTCATTTTATGAAAATCAATAATTTGTTCACAACAGCATTTAAAGTTATTGCAATCACAAAATTTTATTGTGTAATGAAACTGCCAAGTTACCAGCAACATTTCATTCATGAAGACGATAATCATCTTTTAACATACACGCGCGCGTTTCTTGTAGATTTATAAATGTTACATACACACACATGCACGCACGCACAAAGGTGTGTAAAAAATACAACGAGTCACTAGAAATTAATATAAAATGTTTAGTGCTTTTTAAATTAAAGAAAAAATTATTTTTGTTGTAATCATACACCGGGGAAAAAGGCGTTAATAATGTTTACTATGTTGTATAGTAAAATTTAATATTGCTGTCTCTCTGTATTTTTTAATCAGATAAACTATAATATATTAACGATAGATATATCGATATAGTTTCAACAGCTATAAATTATAGTAACTAAGTTTTTGTACAAGGAACATTATATAGGATATTGAACTTTACGTAATAGTTTAAATTATACTATGTGGAAAAACAGTTTTTACCGTACTTTTATTCTGGATTTAACAATACTACATAGTTAAGACTTATAAAGACTTGTATCAAAATTAGCAGTAGTTATGGTAAGAATTAACGGAAATAAAAATATCCGTTCCTAGATTTTACTGTCGTAGTTATATAAAACAATATTTTTTCAAGTAAGTATTGCTATATCATAATGATAAACGTAAATACCTTACATAGTTTATATCGACAAGTAAAATGTATTAAAACGCATTCTTCAGTAGATAGAAAATTCTTAGAAGGCGACTTGTACGATTAGACTATAAAGCTACTGTATACGCGAGAAAATCGTTTCAGTAAGTTATTGAAAACGAAGAATATACCATGGACCTATCACATATTCGAATTTATAATCACTTGTAAAATTGTAAAATACACTATCAGTATGGAGAACTTTGAAAAATTAAATAGAGTTGAAATAAATAATTCTAAAATTATGGAGAGTGTAATTCTTCTATTAGAATTGGAAGAATTGCCTATAATTGGTAAAATTGTTTCTATATATAAAGAAAAGCTTTCGTAATATTCATGATTTTTTAGTGGTTTGTAAGTTATATAAAACAGTTTCCATCTGTGAACATTTAAGTTTGCTCGAAGTTATTGAAACTGAAGACAAACAATTAGTATAGTTAGATAAAATTGCGAACATCGACTCTTCTTTTATTTATTACGCAAAAAACCAAAAATATTATATTGTATAATAAATATGAAATATAAAAAATAAAATTTATTTTTATTAAATGTCAATCTGCCTTTTTATTTTCCAATATTTTGAATGATCTGTACCATGTATGAATTGTAGTACAGCCTAGTATAGAAAATAAGAACGTTTAGTATGAACAGCAATAAATATAGTACATAGAATGAAGTTTTTAGTCAAACTTTACTATATTGATTTAGTAAATTCTAATATTCACCTTACAGTAACCTTTGCTTTTCAAAGATTTCCATGTACTATAGTATGTAGAAATATGTTTTGTAGCTAGCTCTATTATTATTTTCTTTATATATATATATTACTATAAAATAAGGCCGTAGCCATATAAAGCAATATTTTATAGTACTTTTATGGTTAGAGTTACTATATTTTTTTTCAGTGTAGTTTAAAACCAGCGATAAATGAAATAAAAAATATCTTAAAAATTGCCGACTATATAAGAAGCATGTAAGAACAAGCTTTAAAAAAAATTGTTGACTAATATATTTGCACAACTGAACTCTACAAATTTAACGAAAACATTAATGAATTTCATTATAAAAAACCGCTGCCAATACATTGGCACTTAGCTTCCTCAAACTTTATAATATCTAAAATATTTTTTTCTAGAAAACAAATGAAGAAAATCTCTAAAAAATTTAACCCAATCCTGTACTAATAGAGTTTAATAAGTGGTGAAAATTTCAAGTCAATTAATAAAGAATTCTTTGAATAAAAGGTATTAAAAAATTTTATAGAAAAATATTTAACCTTCAATATCTTTTTTCGTAACAGTCAGATATTTCTAGGCAACGAACTCAGCCTGTGGATATAAAAAAACTATATCCGTACCAAATTTCAAGTCGATCGGATAATTTTTACTCCAATTATCGTGCGACAACGAAAGAACTAGTTTTTTCTAAAATATTTTTTTCTAGAAAACAAATGAAGGAAATCGCTTAAAAATTTAACCCAATCCTGTACTAATAGAGTTAATAATTGGTTAAAATTTCAAGTCAATTAATAAATAATTCTTTGAGAAAAAGGCATTCAAAAATTTTATAGAAAAATATTTAACCTCTAAATTTTCTCACAATTGAAAATTTTCAACACATTTCACCTTAAAAAATCATTTTAAGACTTCTTTGTCTCAAAAATTTTTTTCACTGTTACAAAGCTTAGGTAAAAATATAGTTATCATTGCCATAATGTATAGTGCAAAATCGTTATAACTATATTTTATAGTGAAATTTACTAATAATATGGTTAATAATGCTAATAATACTGAAATATAGTATATCAATAACTAATAAAATATGTATTGCTTACTCAAAAAATAAAAATCGTAACTATATTTTGACAACTATACGATATAGTAGTAGTGACTACGTATATTTTTCTCAGTGTACAAAAATTTTTCGTAGCATATTTAAATAAGATCCTAGAATTTAAGGCATTTGGAAAACGGGATGCCATAAACTCGTTTTCAAAACAATTTAAATATCTCGTGAAGTATTCTACAAGTAGCATTCCGATACGGAGGGTATATCATCCTAGTGCGCGCATCTTCGATGCTTGCAACGTTGCCAGCTCTATCTTGCATTTCTCCTTTATTCGTTGACCTTGTACCTTGACCTTTTGTTAAAATTCGCTTAAAAACTCAACATCAGTGCTAATCTTTAATATTTTTCTTTACTATTATTGCAATACAACTACAAATTCGTTCTTCTACATTAAAAAAACAACGTTTAACAAAATAATGAATGAAAAAAATGTATATCAAGAAACAACAAAATCTTGAACAATCATTTATTCATAACAAACAAGTTCGGATTTATTTATTAAATATCTTCTGACAAATTATCTTTAAATTCCGGCGAAAAACGCAAGAAAACGTTCACGACGTAATTCTTTCCTTCACTCCATCACCGGAAAATCGACAACGTTGTTTCTTCTCTGCACCATCGCTCCCCTCTCCCGAAATCAAACCTACACCTACCTCTCCTCCAAGCACCCAAAACTTGTCCCTTGCCAGATGCAGCTGTTTTTCCTTTCGGAAAATGCCACGGTTCATAGTCCTTCCCCCACCACTGTGATGCACATTGCAGGTAGCGTGCATGGGCTTGCTGACGCGCAGTTAAAGACAAGTGATTGAAGCGACTGCGTCGCCCAACTCTCTATAGTCGGCAGATAGCCTGCCTAGCAGCAAAACTGTGGAATTATAATTTTGAACTGTGTTAGTCAATGTTATATAATTAAATTTCGCTTCAACCTGTACGTGTTATCGGGCAAATTCGAATAAACGATCGAGCTATCTTCGTTTCAATACGTTGTAGCAGACTACGCGAGTGACTTGCCTGTTGAGACAGCCGACAATCGACTGCAGCAATGTTCCGATTGTATGGCGCCTTAGGTGACGAATCTACGTCGGAATCAGAGGGCGAAGACGAGTACGAGATTGTACATGCGCAAGCTTTCCTTAATTTGAGTGACGCCGAGCATCAATCGAGCAACAATCATCTATTGCCAAATGAATCTTCCGTTTCCAACCACGACTCGGCAAATGATAACTTGATCAGTGAAGACTCTGATGAAGGAGAAGATCCTTATGAAGAGATTGTAATGCCCGATGAAAATGAAGATCTTTGTGAAGAGATAATAGTGCCCGACGAAGTACAAGATCTTTATGAAGAGATAGTAATGCCCGATGAAGGAGAAGGCCCTAATGAAGAGATGGTAGTGACCGATGAAGAAGAAGACCCTTATGAAGATATAGTACTGGACAATGAAGGAGAAGATCCTTGTGAAGAGATAGTAGTACCCGATGAAGGAGAAGATCCTTATGAAGAGATAGTACTGGCCGATGAAGGAGAAGCACCTAATGAAGAGATTGCAGTGCCCTATGAAAGAGAAGGCCCTAATGCAGCGATAGTAGTGGCCGATGAAGAGTTAGTACTGTCCGATGAATACACGGAAGAAGATGATGAAAATCGGGTAGTGGATCAAGATAACAACACCATTAACGAAGATGATGGTGCGCAAAATCAACCATCCGTGGAACAGGACCTCACACAATCTATAGAGCTTTTGAAACAAGTTCTCTTCAAGGACGAGATAATTGAACAGTTGGTGAATCAAAATACCCAGCTGTTGAGGAAAGTGAAACTTGCTCGCGCTACGAAGTGCGACTTTTGCGTCGTTGGTGGACCTATCTGCACAAATCACTTTATCCCGGTCGACAACTTGGAGCTAAAGTATTTCAGAGGTCACGAAAGGAGCAGATATGCGAAAAAATGGTTAAAGCACATCGAAAAGCTCAAGATGCTCTACAAATGGTCGGACAATATGACGATTGAGATTGCCAGGATGTGCTTATTTGGCGAAGCGTCTGTATGGGCTGATGACGAGCTACAAGATAACAATAATAATTGGTATCTCTGGCGGACTAATTTCCAGCTAAAATTCTTCAAGCCTTGGCTATTGAGATACTTCACCTGCGAGAGTTTTGTATATTTTCTTAATTATCAGGAAATGCGTACGACACAGACTCAGATACGGCGTGTGATCTCGCGTTGCGAATATGGAGTGGAAAAGGTGCCAAATATGCCTTCCAATCCGTTTGAGAGTTTCCGCAGTAATGAACAAACCCTAGAGGAGCTAGCAAATATGCATAAGAGATTTTATGAAGAAGCCTACGTAATACCTGACGATTTAGTCCAATTAAACTTGGTCGTCAAGACGCGCGTTGACAAAGTACGAGAGCTGGATAGGGACAAATTGATGAATGATCCAACATTGAACAAGGGCCTCGCCAAGAAAATTTTTAGACAAATGGCCGCTCGCGAAAAGATTATCTATGGTAATGGACCATATTCTGAGCCCGAGGTATTGCATCCCGAACGTGAGGTTGAATTCCAGAACGTCCTCAGCAACAAGTACTTCTACATCTGGACAGAATGGTGGATGCACATATGCCTCTGGAACAGGATTACAACGAGGATACGTCACACGGAAGTGATTCACATCGGTGGTACACGTTTCAAAGGTTACATAGATCTGCACATGCCTTACTCGACTATCGTCTCAACAGCTGCTGCACACAAGAATTTTGATATTGACTTGAACTGCACACCCGTATCGATCGTCTACCCGGACGGTAGCATTGCCTACTCCATATCGTTCTTTTATGCGAATGTGTGCCTGAAGCCGTACAATCTCACAGGCAGAGCCATGTTTAGGATCGTACCTGCTGGAAGTCAGAGTGTCCCGGTGATCGTCGGACGCTCGCTGGCAAGATTCCCCCTGTATTACTGGGACGAAGATTACAGAATGCCGGCAAACGAGCGGGAGAAGATGCTACGAGAGTGCCCGGAACGCGAGTATCCCAATCCCCGTCTCGAACAGTTTCAGGGCCCAATTGGTGATGTCTTTGAGCAATGATTGAAATGCTTTTGTTGTTGTTATTAAGTTTAGTATTGCCATTGTTTGTTTTTATAAGATACTAAGACATATATATGTGTATATATATATATTTTTTTTTTTGGGGGATTAGTGATAGTTATAGCGATAATGAATGTAGGAGAGGGGAAGATGAAGAATGAGATAGGTTTCAAGCTTTTTATAGATAAGATACTATAATAATAATAATAATAATAATAATAATAATAATAATGAATAAATAGGATACTACCTACGTATCCCTTGGTAATGTGACTTTTGTATTATTTTACTCGTTCTAAGTACTTATATGCTAATTTTAGATGTATATGTTCATGATAATTAAACGCACACGACTAAAGATCTCTTCCGTTTAAATGATAATATTAATGAATGTCGAATTTTGGTATTTCGATGTAAGTAATGATCAACATCATGTCGCAAACAAAACACAACTTATTAGTAAAATTTTGTTAATTTGTAACAAAGCTAGTAGACATAGTAAGTTTATAACAATTATTATTGTGAAAAGGATATGATATATAAGAAGGGAAAATAATGTGGAGATACACACACACACACACACATACACACACACACACACACATATACACATTGTAGTAAATCTGGTAGTTTGTAAAAAAAAAAAAAAAAAAAAAAACAAAATTAATAATAAAGCTTTTTGTAATAAAATTTTTCTGTTGTACTTTATGTAAAAAACCCTTTTGTTTTTTGCCTTACCTTTTCCCTTTTTACCCAGTAGATTTTATTGATACTCTCTATCCTGGGATCTTTTGGATTGCTGATTTCGAATTTAAACTCGTATTTTGGATAATTCATTTATTCTATTTGGATAATTCTGCTATTTGGTAATCTTACCGATTTTCCAAAATTTTAAATGGTGGGTATAAAATAATTTTCTTTTTAAAAAAAATGCTGAATATTGTAACGGGATAAAATCAGCAGCTATTTTCCCTATCATTGGTACTTCTCGTTCCCTAGAACTCGGTGCCGCGGGAGTTAATCTAATCTGACTTCACGGGGTGCTGCGACAAAACTCCGTGTACGGAAGAGAGAGAAAGACTCGCGCTATTAAAACGCAAGGCGAGGCTACTCAGGATGATCATCGTCTCGGCACGACGACCCCCGCGCGGAAGCGGCGGTAATCCGGGAGAAGGTTAGATGAAGATTTGAAATGAAGAACAACCTCAGTTACATAGAGAACAATAATAAGATATATTCTACATATCTGAACACATTTCAAAATACGCGTCGCATTCCACGCATACAAGAAGGTACCGGTCCGTCACGACGCGGGCGGATCGATATTATTATTACTTCCTCAACAAGGAAGTTTTGTAACGGTGAAAAAAATTTTGAGACAAAAAAGGCTTAAAATGATGTTTTAAGGTAAAATGTATTGAAAATTTTCAATTTTGAGAAAATTCTTGTAAAAAAATTTACTTTAGTATTATCTATAACTTTTGTATGTGACCGATTCCATCTCAAATCATGCACGCCAATACACCTACATCACCAATCACTTTCAGTTTTTAGTATGTTATTCTACTCAAAAAATAATTTGACACGGGGCTTTTTATTTTTGAGTTGCATCCATTTTTTCATTAATATCGCAACAACTTTTAACCGCTACTCCTAAATTATTAAGCCATTCATTACAGGAGCATTGAGAAAAATCATCATTTAATCTATCAATTGAAAAATTATATGCTTATGATAATTTTGAACTAGTTGCAGAGGAGAATGAAGAAACTAATTCCGATTTCTTTCTTATAACGTATCTTTCTGTAGAAGAATCACCACCGGGTCCCTTATTCCTTTTCAGCGGCGAAACATTATCAAAAAAACTTGAAATTAAGGTAGGTATCATTCAGGTACTCAATACGCTCTGGAGCACGCTTGCACGAAAATCGTGGTCTTCAGTATGGGTCAAATGATCATCATTATCTGAACCAATCGCATCAATAATTTCCGTAGGTTCAATTTTTTGATGCGTTCATAACAATTGAAACTTTTTGTGTGATTGCGGGTCAAAAATCCGATTTTTGATTTGGCTGATGCTTTTTTGTTTTACTCCTAATTTTCGATTTTCTCAAAATTTATTTTTGCTTTTTTTTTTTAATGATAGGATTGAAATATTTTAATCGGATGGGTAGCATTCGAAAGAGAATTTATTTATTTATTTTTATTTATTTAACCAGAATAAGATACAATATATTACTATACAATTTGTAATAATTATACTTAACTTACATTACATTAGTAATCCAGCAAAGGAAACAATTTTTCCTGAGACATCCTTTTTTAACCGAATAGAGAATATTTGAGATTAAATTACCGATATCTCAAGAATAAGGGACCATTGGCAAAAACTCTGAAACACGGGTATTTTTATTTTTAATAGAGAACATTTCCCTAAGGTTTCATCAAAATCCGTTTCCCGGAGGGTGTGCACTCTCCTTGTCAGTTCGTAACAGATTAAGTGTAGCACTCTATGCGTTTTTGAACACACACCTCCGTACGTAATTAGGTTTCTCGATTATCTCAGCGAAACTTGAACAGATTTAAACCAATTTTGGACCAGAAACTCGTCTACTTATAAATACCAAATAGTCCTCTATTGCGTCAAATCTGCTGCATAATAAGAAACCGCTGCCAATTGAAAACTGCTAACACAAATTAAACAAACAACAAGGGAACAAATTAAGCAAGTAAAATTAATTTTGAGAAAGAGAAGGGACTCGAGGAAACTGTGTACGAAGACAACAGTGAAAATTAATCTTTAAAAATTAAAAATCAATTACTTAAACAACTAAATAATGAATTACAAGACAAAAACAGAATCTTGAACGAACTATTAACAAAAGAAAAACATTGTAATACTTTGCAACAATAAAAAAATATCAATATCAACAGATCATTTGCAGAAATTACAGTAAAAGTTAAACCAAAAAATATGAGAGTACCAAAACTAATAATCAAAAAAACTAACATCAACAACAAAACTAACTTTTTATTTTTAATAGAGAACATTTCCCTAAAGTTTCATCAAAATCCGTTTCCCGGAGGGTGTGCACTCTCCTTGTGACTATATTCCAAAATTTCAAGGCTATTTACAACAAATATATTTCAAACTATATACAATGAAGAGTGCACTTCGCTAGATTTAACAATATTATACAAGAAACATATTTGGAATTCAAATTTTTGTAAAGAGGTAAAATATTGTTAAAAAACCTACCAAAACGCACTCTTTAATTTTTTTTTCTACCCCCTTGCGATGCTAATCGACGACGAGTCTGTGCTGTGTTGATAAAACAAAACACATGTGTGAAACAGTGGTACTTGTATCGATCGGTGCAGATCTGGGGCTCAAACCCGGCTTGACGAATAATTAATCCTAGTCTTACCGATCGAGCTACCGCTAAACCTCTACCTTATTATAGGTTGGGCGAATCTCTCGAGCAAAACGTGTCGCAGTGAAATCGCGGTCTTTCGGTACACTAAGAAAAAAATATTGTTACAATTAACGAATTATGCTTTTAAATACTACACGCAAGTAGTATTTGTGATGAACGCAAATTCAATTATTATTAAGAAATAATATACAGTATTTAATTCTCTTGTTATTAATAGAAATAATCCGTGTTCTTATGGTGAAACTCATATGTCTTAATAGTTATGACTTTAATATAAGAAACAATGTTAAACGAGTGGTTTCTTAACTGTTAATGAATTTCTTTAACTATTAAGAAATATTCGTTTTGTCCATACTCAAATGTCGATTCGTTAATTAATAGTTAAAACATTCCTTTAATATAAAGATTTCTTTTTCTGTGTGTACTCAAATGCTCATCAGCGCAATCATTGTACTACTTATAGTCAATCCGACCCATAAATCAGATAAATATGGGAGTTTTTCAGCCACCAACCACGGGCTCCAGGTTCACCCTCTTCCACCGAAAATACCGGAAAACATTTTTGAAAAAATGCCTCCGAAAATTTTACGCTAGTGGGGAATTGAACCTGAGCCCTAAGCGATGTTTGTTTTGGGAAGCGAGTACCTTGCCGCCTGGGCCAAACACCGCTCATACACTCTTTACTTTATATAATTTGACATATTTGTTTTATATTATAGCCTTGAAATTAAAATTTACTCGTCTGTGTGCACTTTCTTAAGCTATTACAATAAAGTTATGAAAGTATATTATGAATAACAATATCTTTTATGTTAAAAGTTACTGAAAATTGAGTTTTAAAATTTAACCATACATTTATTTAGTTGCTGTTCTATATATATGGGACGTTTCAGGTGAACCGATCCGCTCCAAAAATTAAAATTTCTGAAAATTTTTTTAATGAAAGTTTAGCCTA
>JAYJLV010097943.1:0-12361 GCA_036873485.1 Torymus texanus | reverse complement strand
ATGATAGTGTGACGTTTTTATCTCCAAAATTAACCAATAATTAGCCAACGCATCGTTAACGTTTCTACCAGGGTAAGGATTAATATTATTCTTTTAAATTCATTGTTAATAATAAAAGGATTAGGCCTTTTTGTAATAATATTACGTAAACTATTGCATTAACATATTACGTAATATTATTACAAAAGGGGATACCTTCAAAAAACACGCCTGTCTATCTAACTCATGGGTGGCGTGGAAAAGATAGATAGAGAATTTCACACTTTATCATTAAGTTACAGCGGTAAAATCTCTTAAAAATTTTTACCTTACATTTTAGTTTAAAAAAATTGTTGTTTAATTAGTTTGGGACGAGTGCGTAAGAATCCATATTATAGTCGTAGACGAGATGTCGTAAGATATAGATGTCGAATTGATGTGCTCTTGGCAAACCCACATAAAACATACATCGACAGCTACACAACTCTGCATCAACATGATCATAGATGATGTATCCATGCTGTCTAATAAATGAGGTATCCATCCTCAAACAGCCGTCCTTCTCTAGAAGTTCATAGTGAGGCCTAGGATGCGTAAAGTCCGATCAACAACCTCCTCGCAGTACGTATCAGGTAATGCTGATGTTCGGGGTACGCATCGGGTAATGCTGATGTTCGGGGTATTTGATAAAAACACAGGAATATATCTTCAAAATGGCGTAACTCGGTCAAAAAAAATCTTAGAGAATCGATTTTTTTTAATTGCTCGTTGAAAAGTGCACTTTATGTTGGTATATGTGTTATTTTCGATAAAAATTGGGGTGATCCAAGTAAACGTCTAAACTATCAAGTTATTTAAGAAAGAATAGGTACTAGGCCTTATTAAGACATAAAAATGTGGCATTGACTCGCACTTATTTTACATTAATTTTTTCTGAAAGTACAGATAATTACCTACAAAATGAAAAACAAAAATCATCTTCATGCGATAAAAATTGACGGAGTTACAAGCATTTGAAGAACGGCAATATTTCGATGAAAAATTTTGTTGCGATAATTTTGTTGCGTAGTGTATATATGTCCCAGTACTCCTAAAAGGATTAAATCGATACAAATCTAGTGGATTCGAGCAGCACGGCTGATCAAAAGCAAAACATAGACCAGCGGTATCGTTATATAGAGCAGACACGATTCATCGTGAAGGAAAGCAGAAATGCGGCAGTCTTTTCCTTACACTACTCTGCTGTGGCGTGACAACATCAAGCGACCGATGTGTAAATGACACCAAGGCTAGTGGCGTAGAGCGTAGACTCGAAACGTCGAAGTCCTCGTGATCTCGGCACTCCATCCCTTTGGATTAAGGCACCTTATTCTAATATTCGAAATACTTAAATCGAATTCTAAGTAAATTTGAAACATAATAATTTTGTATTTCATCTTTTGACTAATGATTCAAAATTCATATCAACTTTACAAGCACTCCAAGTTTCAGAAAGTAATTGCAGTAGTAACAGTTTTTCTGTTTTTTCTTTTTAATTTTAGATTGGAAACCATTTCATAATGATCTAATCTCTAAATCTTATTTTCATCACTAATTTTGAAATTACATTTTTTCTACAAGAATAGCATATTTTATCTTTATTCTCCCAGAATAAAAAATGTGATTTTATTTCTTCCGAAGGCCCTTAGAGTCGGGGAATGCATTGTCATGTTACTAAAGTTTTTTTTAAATAATACAAAATATTGAGAGAAAAACCTTTTGGTCTTTTTTTTATTACTGACGATTATTCAGCAATCATTGGGTTATTAAAGTTTTTTACCAGGATAACTTCTATATGAATAATGATTTTTTATTTTATTTTTTTTTTTATCAAAGTATATTCTACAAAATAATGAAAACGAATTTAGTAAATAGTTCGCATAGCCATACAAAATTATAAAACACTCAAATTTCAAACTTAATTCTGTAGACCTTGTTTCATATATTCTGCATAACGTTCCAAACATGTTTTCGCGAAAACTTTTATTTCGCTATCATACAGTTTCCCTTGTGAATAATATATGCATAGTGTATAATACAGATAAAAACTTTTATAGTTGGATCATTTAACTTTATAATTTTTTTTTATTTCATTATTTTAGAATAAAACAACTCTAAATAAGGTAAACATTCATTTGTCTAACGAAATTATTATTAATCGTTAAAGTATATGTACAAAAAGTCTTTATAAAATAGTCTATGATACATTATGTATCTGGATCTTCAACGTTAATTTCAGGAACGCTGATCTTCGTCATGATAATCTGCTTTATCATTGTGCAGGTAGCTTTTGTTTGACGTTTGTTGCTCAGTAATAATACCTATAATAAAAAAAATATTTCTAAATATATATCAATAGATTATTTTTATATATAAAAAAATAGCACGATTTATGAATATTAATGCCATCAATTATTCGTTTTTAGCTTAGGTTCACATAAAGTACATTTATAATATATGTTTGTAGATGAAATAAAATATTCATTATTTAGGGTAATCCAAAAGCTCTAGTACAGTTAAACAACTAAAAAAAATTTCATCGGTACTATTTTGTTTTCCTCCTAGCGTTCAAGGTTTTTAAATTGTCCAGTTGTACTGTGACTTCTGGATCACGCTGTTAATAGTACTTTACTTGTAAAAAATATAGAATTATACAGCTTAAGTTTGCAGAGCCAATTTAGCAAAGAAGAATTTTTGTAGAGCTAGTATCAAGTAAAGGCCGTTGAAATCACCAAAATAAGCAGAAAACGCTGTAAAATAACTATAAATAGAGAAGGCAGATAGATTAGTTTAACCTACCTACGGCGTTACGTAGATCAATATAAAATTTAAAAAAAAATAAATAAATAAAACAGATAGTCAAATTCGTTATTGAAACATTTTTTAGTAGGAAAATTTCCAGTTCTCATATTATGATAATTAAAATTTTGTATGATTTTCTATTTCATAAGTCTTTGTAAAAATATTTAAGTTACATTTTAGGAAGTGGAGCCATTCAAAATTCTTATACCGTTATAATAATCTTCTATGTTGACATCGTTTAGAAGAATTGGCGCGCGCACACACACTGAATTAGAAAAACTTGAACAGATGTAAGTTTTGAACTTTGGTTTAGTTGAAAAAAAAAGAAAAAGAAAATACACAAAAAATTATTTAACATTAATGTACGACAATTGCTAAAGAAGTTAAGTTTTTATTTATTTATTATTTTTTTGATTTGCGCAGTTCTAATTGTTCAAGTTTTCACAAATGAGTTATCTCAATACTGTTGATATTATTCGAGAGTAAATGATAGTAGTTCTAAAAACTATAATGGTTAATAAGAGAATGGGTAGAAAAAAATTAATGTTTATCACAGCTTAATATGAATATTTCTTATTAACTACACTTTTACCTCAAAGCTCTGATTAATTTTAGTCATTAGTTTATATAATATTAGGTGAAATTCGAAGAAATATGATCAAAGCATAGAAGTTAATATTAATTTGATAAAACAACAAACCAAAGTATTATTATGAAATAAAGACGTATAATGTATACCAAACGAAGAAAGGTAGGAATAAAACGCCGTAGGTTGGCCAAACGAAATCTTACCCTCCGTTATTACTGTAAGCGTTCGCTGTCGCGCTCGTGCTGGCAGCGGTTAGGCTCCCGGAAATGGGCCCGATGTTTCCGCTAGCGCTCCAGCTATTGGCTTGGCCATTGGCATAATTATTCGCAGCATTCCAACTACTGACTTGGTTATTGGGATAATTATTGCCAGTATTCCAGCCGTTACCGTATCCATAACTCGGTCTATTTTCGTAGTAGGGTCTTTGCTGGTAGTAACCGTTATTAGAATCTACGTACGAATGGAATTTGTTGTAGAGGCTGGGCTTCCAGCTTCCGAATCCTCCATACGATGGATAACTTCCGAAACCTCCATAGCCTTGTCCATAGTTTCCGTAACCGTTGCCGTAGCCTCCGTATCCTCCGTAGCTGTTGTAGCCGCTGCCGTAACCGCCGTATCCACCGTAACCGTTACCGTAACCCCCGTAGCCGCCGTAGCCGCTACCGTAGCCGCTACCGTAGCCCCCGTATCCACTGCGACTGTACTTGTACCTAAAAAAGCAAGAATACTAATTAATTATGTAAGTGAACATACCTTTGATTGAAATTCAAGCTCTTCAACATGAGATTAGTGCCGCTCGCTAAAGCAATTAAAACAGATTGTTTATACAACAACGAACGATCAAAGGGATAAAAGGTTCACGTAATAGTTTAGGAGACAACTGATTGCAATTAATAGACTGATGTCCTTGTATAAAAATGATCAAAGCAAACCTTAAAAAAAAATCATCCTGTAATTCATATGTATATCTTAACTTTTGAAAACTATACCATTTTAGCTCTCGCTTTTCTCCGAATAATAATAGAAGGAATCTATAACGAGAAAAAAAAAAAAGTAAAACTCTAATTTGTTTGAAAGACAATATTCGCCTCGTTGGCATACGAAAATAGTAAATTAAAATGAATGAAATTCTAAATTAGCTAATGAAAGAAGTTTAAAAATAAGTTAACGACGTCTCCCAGCGCTCGCGAAAACAGCTATTCCATTCACGTCCGAATTTAAGTAGTAATTTGCAAGTTTCACGACTACCTGTTGTGCGGTATGCAAACGCGCAAACGCTCAACAGCACCGCAGCGCAGAGAAGAAAGTCGTTCTCTTCTATCGGCTATCGTTAATGCGGCTTACGTATTATATGCACGGCCAAACAAATGCACGATTATAATTTATCTGAAAAAGCGAAAGAAAAAAAAACAGTACAATTATCACAGCGCGAACACCATAATCCGCATAGAAATCTGCGCTCTACGCCGAGAAACACGCTGTATTTTAAGTAGCACGGAATTATTTGACCGTCGCATTAGCGTGTCTCGCAAGGCACTTGCATCGTCTCGTTGGGCTCCGTATGGCCGAATGCGAGGTGTAATATCGTTGCGCCATAGTACACGCACACGCACACGACTACATGTCATCGCTGCTTCTCTTGTATCGTCGAACTTAACGACGTTTTTCAACGTTTTTTGCTAATTTTATTTATTCGAATTTAACAGCGTACTGCTATCAAGCGTACCGTGTCGCCTATAGTATGATGTTTTCGCAACTTCCAGCCTACAGGAACTTTTCTTGACGCTTACCAACCGCGAAAACACTAGTAAATACACGTATATGCTTTTCTCTGGATATGTCCGGTTAGGACTTAAGGGGCGATAAAGAATATTTAAATGCGCCTCAGATTTGTATTCGTGAAGAGAGTCGAGTGGCTCTATAGTGAAAAGACCATTGTGCAAGTTTCATTATCACAATTAACCGCTTGTCGAGAATATATTTAAATGATTTCAAAACTTTAAAGTTTTAGTGTTCTAGTTTCTTTGAGAGTAGTTTTAGTTTGATTTACGATATCATAACAATAATTACTATATGTAAAAGTTCTTTTAATTAAATTAAGAATTTAACTGAAATATGTGAAAATTAGTGTGCAAATACATTGGCGGAAGTAAATAGAGATGAAACCCGATAAAACCTGCATTGATGAATAGGAAAGTAAAAAATAATCGAGGTAAAAGTCAAATATGTTTAGTGAAATGGAAAAAGGAAAAAATCTCTTATCCATGAAGCTAAAGTCAGTGAGGTAGCGCGTCAAAGTCAAAGGGCGACCGCGATGTATCTTCCGCAATCATTATCTATGTTTAGAGATCCAAGCGCACGCACGCGCGGGCACAAGTAAACGCAGCAAGACCTTTTTTCCGAATTGGAGTGAAAAGCGGAATATGAGCACATACATACTACACGTACATACCCACGTGTTGCACGTCGATGTACTTCATTCCGACCGATGAAAAGGAAATGATGAAGAAGCGAAGAAAGCGCGGTCGAGCTTTCTTTCGGTAGCCTCGACGGCGGCGGCGGCGGCGGCGACGGCGATTACACGGAATTCGTAATGGGCTTGTAGAAGGCGGAGGAGCAATGGGACCGCCCGGAATGACGATGAACGACGCGCGCACGTGTGTATCGCAGCGTGCGGGCGCATCGTCACCAAGGCGGTTGACATTACGAGCGACATGCGCGGAATAATGGCCATGGTGTGCGCGACAGATAAGACGCGCGTGTGTACATCTCCATATGGCACGGAGCGGCATGTTGAAAGTTAATCTCGGCGAAAGGGCGATACTGCAATTTCTTTTCACCAATGGGCGCCTTCTTTCGCAATACCAGAACTTTTGTTAGATTCAGTTCCGATCGGTGCGGTACGTGCGGTGATAACTTTAAAGAGAAATTAAACGAAGATAACCCTATTATTTACTCTATTAGGCTCTTTCTACATAATGGAAACATTTTTGCGTGTTCAACTTTAATACGAAAAGATTATTATCTTTCTAATGTTCTTAAGCTTCTCAGGACTAGTTATTTACTACTTAAATATGATTATATCAACATCCTGTAAAATTATATATAGACTGAATCACCGCAGAGCACACAAAATGTGAGGAAATGTTCTTTTTTTGTCTGCTGGTCAGACAGTACTAACTGGAAATCATAATAATATGAGGGAATCCCCGAGGACAAGCTCTCCATCGGTTACATCTCCCGGAGCTGTGACAGATCCGTAATTTTTCAAGGCTCTGCGACATGCCTAACAAAGAAATCTCCAGCTAAAATATCTCAGGAGACAGTTATGGAGAAATGTGAGCTATTGTTTGCATGCAGATGATTCTTTTGTCAATTCATATTTCCACTTAACTTTAATGTTGCATTCGCTCATTTAAGAAAAAGTATTACCATACCATGTTTATGCTATATAACTAACTACTAATGCTCTTTAACAAGTTAAGCAAATTCCACGTTAGGCAGATGTAGAATTCATTTAAACTATGTAGGTCAATACATTTTCCGGAATCTATAATACTACTTCAAAGGTTTCATCGTGAATGTATTCTCGGTAAAAATTATTGCACACGATTAAAGTAATAATCGATGAATTTATATCTCTTAGTAATTATTGATAAATTCATGTAAATTGTATTTCAGTTATCGATACTTTTTATGACTATAAAGCATTTAGCAAAGCATTAAAATAATTTTTACTTGACATACCCTTTGACGGCTCCAAGTCCAACTCCTAAGCCAAAACCAATGGCTCCTACTCCCAATAGCTTTTTCTTTAAAAGTAATGTTCTCTTGTCCCTCGAAACAGGAGTAGCATCGCTTATTTCCTCAATGTTGTGGACATCTTGAAGACTAGTAGGCTGTTCGATATTTGTATCAGCTTTTGCGACTTCCGTAAAAACTATTGCCACCGCAAATAAGACCAGCAGAGAAACCATGTGCGTATTCATCTAAACAATACAAAATTCAAATGTACTAAATCATATGTTACAGGATATTACATTTATAAAAATTTTTCATAATACAAATGTATTATTTCACGCTAAGTATTTAAATAGTTTCGCTTTGATTATTTGTAAAAATAAAACAGAACTATCTGTGTTATTTATATAATTAAATAGACAATAGCGGTTCAATAAGACGTATAAAAATATATCATTTAACTAATAACAATATTCAGAAATTGTATTCATCACTTCCAAATTATAGTAGTTTTCGATATACTATTTTTATCGCGTTTATCGAAAATTATTTTAAAATATCAGTAATAGAAGGAGGAATAAATTATTCTTCAAATAATTACTTTTTATTTAGATCAATATAGATGTGTGCATATGACAGAAAATCATTACTCGCATGAAATTGTTATGATGCAATATCAATATCCGGTATCTTTCACTAATGATATACAATAATAACCATAGATTTTGCATATGTGCTTAAAAATACACCTATATTATATTAAACTGATATCAAACATATATCAGTAATATTACGATTAGTAATATAACTTAATCAAGAATATTTTATGTTTTAATAAAAATGCTATAATAATTTATATTATGATTTTGTTTCTGAATACTTATTATTAATGTTTCTTATTTTTAATCTACTTTTTTCATTTGAATTCACTTCGATCTTCATAGTTTTTATTAATAAAAAAAAATATTTTCATTTTCTTCTCTCATAAATAAATAGTATAGATAAGAAAACTATATTGTTAACTTAAACAGCACACAGTAAATTAACAGGCTAACATTCACCTTCTATTCAGCCTCAGTTTAATAAACTTAATTTTAATTAATAAAGTGCTTGTCAAAAAGAGAATGTCAATGACTTAAATATTTGATTGGTTATTGGAATACGAGAACTAACTTCGAGATGCAGTTAGTCCTTTATCATGGATATTTTTAGTACTGTTTTTCGAAAACCTATTTAAAACTTCATTGGCATTTAGCTTCATCAAACTTTATTTAGTATTTCATTAATTATTGATAATAAAAATATAAAGTTTACTTTAAAACCAACTATGATTCAATACTTTTGTAGGGGTCAAATGTTACAAAACATCGATATTCATTCATTATTTTTCATATTTGAAATTTGTTTTTCGCTTCCTAACCCAAAGGACATTTCAAACTGTACAGTCAAATATCAAGACTTCCCTTACTGTGAAAAAACAATTTTTCTTAATTTATGTTTTCCGACAAAATCAGTTAAAGTATTCCTGCGAGATTTCGTCTACATATACACGCGCGTGCGCCCACACTCACACCCAAAATTTCAAAGAACGATTTGTAATTTGCATTTTTCAAAATCTAAAAGTTTCAAATCTGTTCAAAATTATGTAAAATCAAATTAGATTCTGGAAAAAGCAAATGAAAATTTTGTTCCTCTACTAGTATTTTCCAAGTATTATCTTAGATTATACGATGAAGGTATTAAGTAAAGACTATTTTGAACGAAATTAAAAAAAAACGTTTTTGATCACTTAAAAATAAGCCAAACTTTGAATGAAATTTTTTAACCGAAGGTCGCGTCCTCTTGAAGTCAGTATTGAGCTCTCGTTCTTTCTCATTGAAAAGACTGGGCAAAAAATTATTAGAAATCGCTTTCGTCGCACAAACCTTGAGGTAGAAACAGCGTCAACCGATGGTCGAGTAGGAAGAAACGCTAATAACTGGCCAATAAAAAGGGCGCTTCTTGAACCTTTACACACACAGACTCGACGCGTAGATAAAAAATAAGACTGACTCCGCTAACCGCATGTAGAATGCAGGGAAAACGAGAGCAGCGGGCCTAACGAGTTGCGGCGCACTTCTGACAACAGCTCGGTAGGAGCCGCCGGTACTTATATATGCGTCTCCCACCTGTGCCGCGACGTATCTTCCTCCGAGGAGCATCCCCCTCTCGTGTCGCTGCTTCTCTCTCTCTCTCGCTCTTATACTCTACCTCGCTCTCGCTCTCTTTCCTCTGTCTCTCCTTCGTTGCGCGCAATTGAAGGTCCGAAAGACTCGCGGCACCTTCCGCAAGGGACTCGCGCCGCACCGGCGCGGTGTATACATTCCCAAGGCGCGCGGACACGCCTCGGAAAGTGAGACGGTTCACCGCTGGCCTTCTTCCTCTCGTCGCGGCTCTCTGTTATCTCGAACTTGCACTTTCCTTCGCACTGAGTTGTCTCGTACTTACTTCATTCCTCCTCGTTTCTTTGTTTTTCTCAATCTTTCGGAGCTACAACATTGCATATTTATTTATTCAAATCGTCTTCCGTTTTTTAATATGAACAAACTCGCAATTTACATTCTAATTTTTCTTTATAAATGTGTAATGCTGATTTTAAACATACAAAAATTACTAATTTATCGACTCATTTGCATATGCCAATGGTTCGTAATAAGTTTTTAATGCGTTAAACTTTTATTAATTTAATTCATATTCTCTAACAATGCTGCACATGTTCTAAACAATAAAAAATTCATAATTCTTTGTTACAATGACTAACAAGCTATAAATGGCAATAAATTCGTGAAGCATAAATTGTACAATATAGTATAAGTATATAGTAATATTAACATAGTGAATATTGATATCATATTGAAATAATTTTATGGTAATAAAATAACACATACTTCTAAACACTTCACTATTCACCAGTAGCTCTTCTTTAAAAATTGTTACAATAGTTGATAACTTTTTTTAATTACGAACTAGTGCTTTTATTTTTTATTTGTGTGTTTGGAAAGAAATTTTGCTTTTCTTAAAAAATTTCACAATAATGAATAGGTAATTTTTTATATTTTACAAAATTTTGAGGATCGTCATGCTCTGAAGGCAGCCCTAATATATGTCATTTCTACAGTTTATTACGAGTTCCATATAAAGTTAGTAAAAATTCAATGTGCTTGTATATAAGTACATATTCACTAATTTGCAGTAAAAATATGTCATCAAGTAACTAATTTATCTACTAGCGCATGATTATGATTGCAATGATTTTTTTAAATTTAGATTTATGCTTCCTATAAATTTCGTCTTCTCCATTAATTCCAAACCCGTAAAATATTGCAATATTTAAATATCATAAATATATCTTGCAAAATATGCGCAAACACTTTTTTAAAATCCTTTTTACGGGAATAATTACAAAATTGAATAAATACTTAGAATTAAAAGATTTTTTTTATAAATTCCATAACATTTTTGCACTTAATTTTTTTACCTTTTGGGACTAGAACTAACGGTAGGAATAAAAATACAATCACATAATTTAAGTAAAACTTGTTAGAACTAACAAAATATATTCGATTTCTATAAAATTGTACAATAGAAAATATAACATAAGTAAATATTCGTATAATTTTTTGCAATGTATTTAGTTATACATGCATGTCAGAAAATGCATCGACACAAATTGCACAGACACTAAAGTGAAAGCTAAATTGATCTTATCGATATTGACCGATATGTGACTATTAAGTGACAATGCATGCGACATATTTGTCATCGAAAATAAAAGTATATATACTGACAGTAGAAAATGCTCACTATCTTGCTCGAAATAAAGACTTACCGGCAAACTAACTTTTTCTCAAAATTATTAAACTTTTAATATTAGGTTTCTAAGTGATTATAATAATACGTATGAGTTAAGGTGACCACTCCTGGTTTTACGGTTGAATATAAAGACTTGTACAATGAGTTTTTCGCATACTATAACATATAATGGCATATCACTGAAGGAAACTTGAAATAATGAAAAATAGTTTTTGCAATCAAATTTAACTTCTCTCAAAGTTTGTAACGTAAAGTAAACCATCTAAATAGAAATTCAATAAAATACTGGAATCTACAATAATTATCCGGTATCGATCTGGAAATGTTTATTTTGTTCCTTGTTCAATTTCCGGTCGAGACACCAATAAAATACCGCTGCCAATACATTGATACTTAGCATCAGCCTGATGTATTAATTCGTTTGTTTATTTTTTTTAACACAAGCTATTCGAAAATATAAAAAATTAAATTTTATCTTGAGTCGTCAAAGTTGGACTCCTTTATACAACAAAAACGCTATTTTTTCTGAAATAATTTTTATCTCAAAAATATAAAAATGATCATTAATAAGTTGTGTAACAAGTTATAGTGAAAATTTTGAGACGTTTAATCAAATATTTGAAAAAAAAAATTTATTAAAGATCTATAAGCATATATTACGTAATAACAGTGACAGACTAAAAATAATATAAAAACTAAGAAATCTTGGTAGAAAATAGACCAACTTCGTTGGTCAACATGTTAATCAAATGGGAGCATTTCTAATTAAGAATAACATTAAAATTTAATTAAAACTATTTAAAACTATTATTATATTTTAAAACATCTACAATATAATATTTTCACCTGTATAAATTGTTATTTTTCGTCGATAATAGCAACATAATCATGGTGTGACGTTTTTAATTTCAAAATTGACCAATGGTTCGCTAACCGATGGTTAGTATTTCTACCAGGGAATGAAAATGTAATTTAAAGATCTTAGAAGCAAAGTTTATTATGATAATATTAGCTGTAACATAAAAGTTGAGAGTTTACACAGAGACATGTAAGTACACACACATACGAACTAATTTTTTTCAAAATCGACACATTTCCACAAATATGTCCTTAAAATATTTTTTCCAACACCTTTGTCTCAATATTTTTGCTTCCTCAAAGAGGAAGCTTTGAAACGGTGAAAAAAATTTTTGAGCCAAAAAAGTCTTAAAAGGATTTTTTAAGATGAAATGTGTTGAAAATTTTCAATTTTGAGAAAATTTTTTTTCCTGTCTGTATGTGTGTGTACGTGTGTGTGTGTGTGTGTGTGTGTGTGTGTGTGTGTGTGTGTGTGTGTGTGTGTGTGTGTGTGTGTGTGTG
>JAYJLV010097932.1:0-12362 GCA_036873485.1 Torymus texanus | reverse complement strand
AATTAAGAGGATGATTTTAATAATGAAGTAAAAAAATAATTAAATATTATAGAACAATGAAATCAACGGCTTGAGTTACGGTATTTCTATAAAATCATCACTTTCTTTGAAGCTGTACAAACACTGAAGAAATTCAAAAGAAAATTATAGTGTATGCTTTTCTGTCCACTTAATTTTTGTTTCATTTTCAATGAATAAATTCTCAACAACAAAATAACATGTATTCATCTAAATATAAAAAGGTAAATAATGTAATATACAAATTTCAGTTCAATTAATGTGAGTATGAGGATTGATTATTTGAAAGGTTATTTGAAAAGAAATGAAATGTACGCGCGAGAAAAAAGAAAGTCGTATATAGCAAGCGCATATATAAAATATTGATTAACAGTGAGGTTTGGTGAGCGAGCGCCGAAGCCAAGGAGCAGGAAGTAGCTACGCCAATGTCGTTATCTACCATTGTTTGCACTGCGAGGGTGCTGTATCGAGGCCTCCGTCGACGAAGACACGTTGCCAGCATTGTCTAAAACCCCGGCCGGTTTCGTCGGGTCATTGTCTTCGGTTAACATATCACTCTCCCTGAAAATCAAAAGGCAATCTTTGTACATCTTCATTTTAAAGGCCACTGTGAATAAGACGTGCAAAAGAGATTAGTTTTATTCAATTTAACTTGTGATTATATTTAAATTAATAGAATTATTATTCAGTAAAGCGCTGGTTTTTAAAGGATATTAATATAAAATTTAAATATAATTGCTGATGAAATAATATTTGGTATCTAATAATGCTTTATTAAAGAGAGATAGAAGTTGCTATCGATCATTACGTCGATCCAAATTCAATTATACTTGGAATATTTTTTTCGGCGGGGACTGACTAATAAATCAGTAAATAATTGATAAGACTTTATTAAAGACTAAACAAAATTGTCATGGAATTTTTTAAAAATTATCAGAGAAGATATCGATTTGATTTACTGGAAATAGTGACCATACAAAAAATATATCTATACAAGATAGAGACACCGTTCATCTTCATTAGCTCTTGTACAACAATGTTGTAAAACTCATTTCGCATAAATCCGCGCGTAAAAATGAATAAAAAAAAAAAATAAATAACGAAAAGAAAAAGAAGTAAACGAGACTCGTGGCGCGCTTGGGGCCCGCATAAGCTTGGCACGGAAGAAGCATCAGGCATCAGCAATTGCGCGCGGATCGTCTGCCAATTGCGGCCTGCGGTAGGTGGAGAGAGGCTGGCGGGTAGGCGTGTGTCGAGCCGCGCGGCCCCAGCCAATCGAGGGCCCCTCGCGCCGGCCCGTTGCCAAGTCACTATCTTGTCCGACGCCCGCTCCGCCCTTCGTTCCCTATACAGCAAGCGCGCGCGCGCGTTAATATACACTCACTATATACGCGTCTCTACATTTACACTTGCTTCGCGTGCTCTTGTATATATATAAGTATATATACATAATCGTACTTTGCTTTTTCTTTTTCGCCGAAAAGGGATAGCAAGCGCGCGCCAAGTGTGTGTGTGTGTGTATATATATATATATATATGTAAGTGCGAGAGAGGACTTGAGGAACGCGCGAGGAAACTCGAGCGCGCGAGAGCGGACGCTGAGATGGATTAGGGGAAATCGCACGACGGGGTGGTCGCCGGGACGGAGATGAGGGGCTTTTTTGAGAAAATTCTTTTTGCGGATAAGAAGAGATTAGTGAGAAAGTTAATAGTTCTGGATTTTATTTTAATCGAAAAGCCGCTGTTGTTTAATAGTTTTGGTGTAATGAAAAAGGGAATTTGCTAAAGTCGGATTAAGAAATGAAAAATTTTTATAATATTGATGTACATGCGATTTTCGAGCAGTTATTTTCATAAAATAATAATCGTTTTCTAAAAGCTATTTATGAATGAAATTGTAACACGAAAGAATTATTAAATTGATAGCATCTCAATTATTGCTTTTTACATTATATAATTTTATATAAACTTTATCAAATCCACCACTTAAATTTTTAGAATTAAAAATATACAAACACCCGTATAAAAAGATTCACTCGTAGTATAGTATCTTATACCACGATCGTGTTAAATAATAATAATAAAATTACGCAACCGTCCAGACAATGCCATCACATATACGCGCATGAAAGACCGACAGGAGAAAGAAGGAATGCGCGCGCGTTCGTGCTGGCGACGAGATAACAATTAGCAAACGTAATCCAAACAAAGCACGCGTCGCGTCTACTTTATCATCGCGGGAACGAGGCACTGCCGGCGGTCCCTCGGACGTCGTCGTCGTCTCGCCGCGCCGCAGCGTAAGCGAAACGCGCGTCGGATAAAAGAGCCTCCCCATCACGAGAAATACTTACACCGATTGCGCTTTTCATTGCCCGCGCGCGCGCGCGCGTGAGGGAGACGTGTAGGGGAGAGATTTTTCAACAAACGCTTGTATACGCTATGGGACGCATTCCTTTGACGTCCTAGTGTATGTGTATATTTGTTATCAGCAGAAAATTTAATTAGGGTTTGGAATTACTTTTGATAAAGGAAATGTTGTGCGTTTTAGATTTTACTGGAGCGTTTGAGTATATGATAAATTCATGGGATAAATCCCTGGTGGAAATCGAAACGATTTTATAGCTAATAAATGACCATTTTTACTAGTACTGGCTATAATAATATTGGAACTTCTCTTGTCCAGTTTCTAGCTCTCGATCAAACGCTATTTATCTGATTATTTGGCCATTTAAGAGATTGAAAAATAGACCGAGTTTTTCGAAGATAAGCACAAGCTCGTTCTTGAATATTTTAAAGGTATTAAAACTGATCAGTTTCTTTAGTCTGAAAATACCTAGCAGAAGGCTTGCTGTTATGACAAGGAGTGAGAGAGACAGAATCAGATGGAGAAATAAAAGTTTGGCTGAATTATTCATAGAATGAGTACAGCAAATGATTTATTAGTTAATTTTATTTATTTAAATTTTGGTAAGCTATTCAGTGACTGTTAATGCTCTTTCATCAAAGATAAAATTAGTAAGTAAATCAAATACTAATATTTTGTTATTACGTCAATCTAAGAAACGGGCATATAATGGAAGAAAAATCGTTTCATCTAAGCGATTAATTAGCCAGTTTTACTAGCCATTTTCTAACTTCTTGGCCATTTTATATAAATGAATTTCTACCAGGACTACTTTGCTGCTGATATTTATATTAGGTGATGGAACAATTTCCAATATTTAGAAATACTTTTATTCATTATTGAAATTGGAGTTAAAGTACGATATAGGTATAAATTTAATATAATTCAACAACGAACGAAATAGTATTAATTAATAAATTTATTGGCAAAATTAATTGCCCCGGAAACAGCAAAAATAGCATGCTTATCAATGTAATCAAATCTAACTGACTCGTTTATGATTTTATGTTTGTTTTCATGTTATATCAAGCGATAAAGTCGATAGTTCCAAGAAATATAATTACGAATACAAATACCATTGGTGCGCATTCTGAGCCGAGTTTTTTAAAACCATATTCCCTTTTTAACTTGATTAATAAATATCACATCATTTATTTTATATTTATTGTTACTATAGTAATTCATATATAAACGAACAAAACGAATACTCAGAATATTGCAACATCTATTAAACAATTTATCACAAATAATAAAACTTTCCCAGAACTCCAACCTTGCTCTTAAACATTGGAAAAATGAACAGAACTGAGTTTATAACAACTGACCGAGTGATATATATAAGTAAACCACGCGTGACTTTTTAATCCGCTTATAACCAACCCGTGTCGTTTTATTATAAGCGAACCGCGGCGCGCGCGATCTTGGAAAATCCATTTATTAGAGCGTTCCGGGGCCCCGTACCTTGAACAAGCTGACGAATGTTGCGCTCGGCCAATTAAAATACATTAGCCGCTAACGAGCCGAATTGGATGCGGCCAGAGCCGACAGCGCGTTACGCGCGCTCTCAAGGTGCATATATTTGCGCGTAGTCGGTCGCGTCGAGTGCGAGCGCGTGCAAGCCCGATTTTTTTTTTTTTTACTCGGCCGAGTGCGCTTTATATACAGTTGCCGCTTGCGCGCGTTGTATATTATAAGCACGACGACGCACGAGCGATTCAGTGGATTTGTTTATGAATGTGTCAAGGCTCTGAGAATAAAAGTTGTTATCATCATCGTTGATTCTATATAGACGTAATATATTTTGCTTAAGTTAAATGAAATTATAGGTTTGGTAAAGAAGGGAAGTTATTTTTTTATTTATACGGTGGGGTAAAGTTATATGATTTTATATTTGAATAGTTTTTGAAAATAACTTGTTTCAGATGCTATGTTTTAGAAAAATCGATCACGGTGATATGAAATTTTTTGAGAAATATTTGTTTCGATAACTTTATAAGTATTTATAATAAAATTAAAACAATATATGCTGTTGCATACCTATAATGAACTAGTGAAAAAGAAAACTTGTATTTACACTCTATTTTCGTAATAAATTTTGCAAGCGATATCTAGACGACAATTGAACTTTACAACCCAATGCACTTTGATTGAAAAAAAAAGGAACGTAACAATTACTCATTCCGACGACGGCGCGCACTTATTATCGATTGACTGACCGGCAGCACATCCTCCAAGCTAACACTTCTGTCGAAAGACTTGTCAGTGTAAGTATACGGCAGCAGTTTTTCTCGGCGATACTGATGGGCGCATACGCACTTTTCCCCGCATGTTTCCGATCTTGACAAAACTTTCTCTATACGCTCTCGTCTGGTCTACGTATGCCAAGCAGATGTATCGCGACCCTTCATAGGTATATATGTACTGGCCTTGCGCTTATACGGTCGCTGACCGTATCAGCATAAAAAAAAAATACACATCCTTTGTCCGGTCTCGAGAGGATGTTTGAGGACAAGGGATGAAAAGCAATTGGTGACTCGGACGCGTGAGAAATGTAGGAAAATCCACGTTTTTGGTGATCGATTTATGTTTCATATATTTGAGTTTAAGAATAGAGATCTTTGTAAGGATTGCAAATTAAAATCATTAAATTAATTGCGTATTTTAATATGATTTATAAACAAACGGTGACGTTATAGCCAATGAAAATATCTTTACTCAGATAATATCAGGAGCAGTTTATAAAACGAAATTCGTTGAATAGAAATTATAAATAAAAAGAAGAACATTTACAAGTTACGTTATGAATCATTTATCAAAGATGTTATCATAAAGAATTTGATGAATAAATTTAATAAAAATATTATTTTTTTTTTTAAATCTCTTTATATGCTCATTGTTTTTCCTCACAGTTTTAGAGAAACATTTTCAAAATTGAAAATATCGATGGTATTTTGTTAGAAAATAGTACAATCAATTTTATATGAAATAAAAGAAACACTATATTTATTCATTTGGCAAATTGACGATAACGCCTTTTTCAACAAATAAATACAGGATTTCTGGGTAGTTTTATACAGAAGTTTGAAGTATTGTTTTCGTTATTCCGATTTCAAAATATTCAACGGCTTTATTCTTGGAAACAGTACCATAACAATGAATTTCCTCTTAATTAAGATTTACAAAATCAATCCAGATATTCGGCGAAAAATACGTGCAGTCACACGAGATATACGGGATATCGATGAAATATAAAGTTTATTTTGGCTTCTATACATACGTTTTCAAAATTAATCAACATTGATTGCTTTTGTTGCATCTGTACAATTTTTAAGTGGTAAAACAATTATATCTCTACTATATAAAGTAATGTAGCTGCGTTTAGTGCAAGTTTAAAATTTTATAAACAATCGGACTCCGTACCGACGAAATATTGCGATTCTTCTTAATTCTAAATTACCTTATCCGAACGATGTAAAAAACATCCTTTCATCCCGTGAATGCTTCAACATCACATAATACTTATACTCTCCGCACCGTACCGTATACTAACCTTCCGTCCCGGGGCCCTTCCGTCCTATCCTGTCGCTCACCTCACCTCAGCACCTCCTCCACCAGGAAGCACAGGCCGCCTCTCCTTACGTCCTCACCCTTATCGACATCCGCACAACGTATATATACCTCCTGGCAGGAGACCCCACGGTCCTGTCCGTGCGCGCGCGCGTGGTGCACTACTAAACGCCTCTCGAGCGACGGCAGCTCTCGTTAGCGGCAGCGATAAGGGCTCTGGCTCCTCCCGCGCGCCTCGCACCTGCGGTGGCGCATCCTCCCGCCAGGCGCGGCGGTGGCCTCCTCGTGCGAGCGGGGCTTCTTCGCCTTATCTCTCTCCCTCTCTCTCTCTCACACACTCCACGGATAAAGGCTAAGCTTCGCGAAAGCTTATCGGTCCTCGCGCTCTCTCGCTTTTTCTCGCCTCGCTCGTAATCGCACACCTCACTATACTACTACTTTTCGCGTACCTTGCGCGCACGCCGGCTCATCGTCTCACTCCTTGGCGCGAGCGCTCACGACGACGATAACAACGCCGTCCGTCTCGCGCACTTGTTATTGTCGCGCAATTTTTTCCTCAATCCTGCTGTTGCTGCTGCTGCTGCGGCATTCTACCCATGGCATACACGCACATACAGAGGCAGAGATTTTCGGCGTCCAAGGGGGGGAGGGGGTTGCGAACAGGGGCGCTCCACTCTCTCGCAGCTCCGGGAAAGGGGTTGCTGCTGCTGCTGCTCCTCTCCTGTGTACTCGTGCGAATCCTGCGTGCGCCCCTCGCACTGCAACTGTCCTAGGTTAATGTACGTAGTCCCGATGCTTCACGCACACGCGTCGGACACTTTTGCACTGCAGCTTAGAGTAGTGTAGTAGTAGTAGTATAACGCGCGTGATCGATCTCGCGAGCGCGTGGGAGGACGAGCCACTGTGTCGTCCTCGTCGTCGAGCTGTGTCGAGCGGTCGTGCGTTCGCCTCGTCGCACCGCACAATACTAGCTCTTGGGCTCGAGAAGAGAGCTGTTGCCGCGACGTGTGCACAAAGGCCCGTAAAAAGGCCGTCGCGCGCGCGCGCGGCGTAAAAAGGAGGAGAACCCGAGTTGGGGACCCGCACGTAGACTCACACACACAACCTTTACGTGTGTGTAGATGTATATGTACACACACGAAAGAGGGAGGAAGCAAGAGAGAGAGAGAGAGAGAGAGAGGAGCCCGGCAAACACAACACACACATACACACACACACTACACTCGGTTCGGCGCTCGGCAGCCGTGTGATGCTGCTCCTGCAGCCTGTGGAGTTCTGAGCATGCGAAATGTCGCGCTCTCCGTCTCTCTCTCTCTCTCTCTTTTCCCATCAGCGTGCGCGCGCTCTCGCCACCCCCGCCCCATTGATCACGTGGGGCAGTAAGTAACTCGCTCTCGCTCTTGCTAGTGCTTCGGGGCGCGAGTTTGTCTTTCTCTCTCGGGAGCCGGCCCGACCGGTACATATGGAAGCCGCTTAATTAGAGCGAGAGAGACGGAGAGCACGCAAGGGATAAACATATATAGGGACGCCCCTGGAGCGAGCGGCGGGGGGCAATGATAGAAAAGGATTAGGGCGAAGAGTGCAACGTTTGCTGCAGAGACCGAGCGCTGATTTTGCGGCATCGATTATATATATGCGTGTATTATTATGAGGTTGCGGTTCAAATGAAACTTCGGGGGAGATTACAGATAATACAAGTATATATAAACGCGTTATTGAATATGTAAGGGTTTTGATATAGTACACTAATTGATATCGTATAAATATGAACAAATTGATTTCAATTGTTTAATAAAAAAATAAGTTTAATTAATAAAAATAAAGGCATTGTCGGTTAAAGCTGTATATAAGTATTATGAGCAACACGGAGTTAATAAAAACTTTTAATGGGATTACGCAACCACTGTCCCCTCGTTATTACATGCATATTCTGAAAACGAATTTATGTAACATAATAGAGACTATATTTTCTTGTATTATCAAACAACAAAGAAGTAAGTAGAATAATATTTTTTCAATAATATATTTTAATTATATAAATCGGAACCTTTTGAAGAACATGTGCTTGTTTTACTATTATTTAGAAAGGTTATTCAAACTTAAGTGAGGCATAAATACTAGAAGGCGACAAAATCATGAATAATTCATAATTGATAGATTGAGAATGCTCATTGATATTTCTATCTCGCAAATGGTGAGAAATCTCATGTCGGAGTGATTTAAAAGTAAGTTATAACATAAATTTGCATAAAATACGTTTTCAAAGTTCTTATTAATTAAAATAGAATATTTTAGTAGTATATGTGTCGTGGGAATATTTTTTAAAAGCTTGAAAAAATAATAAAAATATTCTGTAAAAATAATTTTGAGTTATTTATATTATAATATTCTGATAGTTTTACAATTTTTATTTTCTATAAATGTGGAATTCATATAAACATACTTAAAGTAAATATAAAATTATAAATAAAATAATCTTAGTTATGCAAATAAGTATCTATTTTGTAATTTATTATATGATGTATGTATTTGAAATACCTCTACATATAATAATAGATTTATGTATATCGTCTGAATCAGTTGAGCATCAGAAAATTCGATATTGTCGATCCCTGTTAAATACTAGTACTCCATAACACGCACAATTCAGAGAATATATAATGAAAATTGAATTATTTGTAAAGCTTGGCTATATCATATATACCTTTATCAAAGATAAATTTATTACTCTACATTATCGATCAAATGTATATATACGGCATCACACACTCCAGCCAAGAGGAATAATTCCGCTCTGGCGTCACTATAACAGCCGCTACTCAATCACAACTGCACATAATATACACGCAGTCCCACACACAGCCGTTGGATTTTTTTGTATACCGACGCACTGTGCAGCATTGCCGAGAGAATCGTAGTCTTCCCCGATCCATGAACACGAGTCGAAATAAAAGGAGCGAACGCGCGAGATCAAGATATATATTATACACGATGCGCCATAAGAAAAACCAGTGAGAAATAGAGAAAAAGGAGACGACTGGTATAGTGTCGAGACAGAGGAGCAGACGCTGCAGATAAGAGGGAAAGAGGAGAGCGAGCAGTGCAGCCACTGCTGCTGCGTCCCTCATTCGAATAATTGCCGCCGACTGGCTGACTCGCTGTGGCGCGCTTATTTGGCTGAATCACTCGGAAACGAGACTGCATTCCGACCCTTTAATAATCGTGCCCGAGAGAGAGAGAGAGAGAGAGAGAGAGAGAGAGCAAGCGCACGCGGCTGATTGAACGGGCGCACGCGGCCCAGAGCGAATTCACGGCTAATTGCGCGACACTTGGGTTACCTCGGGTCTCGCTGTTGCTGCTGCACTTATTCGACAGGACGCTATAGCGATTTCTGCGTGGCTTTGGGAATGTTTTGAACGTAGAAATGTCTTTATATTGGCGAAATGGGACGTATTTGTTATACTTTCGTTCATCAAACGTCGTTTTAATGAATAATTTATATTTCAATAGATTATTAAAAGTATTTAGAACCATCTACGGTGAATTGTGATAAAAACGTGTTAAAGGTATATGACATGATATAAAGACTAAAAATAAGGAAAATTTTCAAGTATAACAAATAAAACAAAAAAGCTGTCCCTTATAAAACAGTGTTTTCATGATCAAAAATATATAAGCAACATATTCTTAAACGTTTCTTCTTTACTGTTATCTTGTGTAACTTCATTTTTATGCAACACATTTATTTTAAACACCACTTTGGAATTTCGTATTGATGGCCTCTCGTTTGTCTTTGCTTCGCATCGATAACATCTGCAGCCGACTTCTTATTCGGATACCAATTTGACTACCTCCACAAGAAGCTACTTTTTTCGAGCGCTTATATACAATACACACACGCATACATTGGGCGACTGCCCAACCAATTAAATACAAATTATACGGTCTCCCTTCAAATTCGTTCAACTTAGTGGCAATTTTTCATCCCGTAAAATAGAGTCGCCACGTGGTATTTATTACCCTCGTGCTTTGGAATTTGTTGGGATGGACTTTTTTTTTTATTTGTTTAATTAATTAAAAAGAATGTGCTGCTGATATAGATCTAATAGATTTGACGTAATCGTTTTGGAACGTGTTTTTATTTATAGCCCGTGACAAAAAGTAAATACGAGACATTAGTCTCTTTCGTCTCAGAGAACCGTATACCGTTATGTCAGTTAAAGGAAAAAACTTACTTCTGTAAAAAATGTTAATAAAAAGTGAGCTAAAGCTATAACATAAACGCATACACGTATTTTACTTAAACTTTTAAATAAATAAATAAATAAATAAATTCAAGTCATTACTAGTTGTTACACTCAAAAGTTCTCTTTTTCTTTTTATTAAGCTATCCGAACTTCTTTTGGAGTTATTTAGCTTTCTTTTATCACATAAATTTCATTAATCTATATACACAGATTTATAATATATGTAACTCTCTTTTTTCATTTATAGAATAATACACAAGCATATAGCAGCATAATAAAATTAAAGAGAAAGGTCATATACATACATAATTAGCAACACAAGGAATCAGTGCCGCGAATCTCCACTTCGACACCTCAGGCACATCTCTCCTTTCCCACGCACATCGATCACCGCGCGAATCGCACCGGCGACTCGTTCGTCATCTCTCGCGCTATATAGTCGATCTTTCTCACCACCTGTCGCGCGGCGCTTTCGCGACACCGTCGTTGCCGTCGTCGCAACTCGCCACACACGCGCTGCAGATGCACTATATAATACTTATATACTCACACACCATCACCGTGTCTTTTAGCGACGACGAGAGCGCGACGAAACTGGTTTGCCTGTGCGCACACGTCGAGGCTTATAGAGTCCGCGCTATATACATGCACACGCGCGTCTGTATATAATAATAACTGTCGTCTCGCTTTACAACTTGTTCTTCTCTCCCGCTCTCTTCCTCTCGTCGGCCTAGTCTCGTATATACCGCGGGTATGTATATATGTGTATACACGGGACTGTCCATAGCTCCTCTGCTCGTCCGGAGGCTTACTTTTTCGGAGCTTCGTCCTGTGTATATATATGTGTGTATATATAAGGTACTTCGTTTCTTTTGTCACTTTTTATAATGGAGATTGTACAGGTAAAGGGGGGTGGTTTTTACGAGACCTCTACGATGGTGTGGAGTTTATTAGGTCTGATGAAATGTACGACTTGCTCTGAGAGTGTTTGTCGTTTTGTAAAATATATAGCCCGCAGGAATACGAGAACGGGTCGGCCTGCTTAGGATGTAAGTACATTTAATTACAGATGGGGCGGGACATTACTTGAATGTAAAAGCCACTCGTTTTTTATGTAAATGTATGATGAGACACGTAATGTTTGACTATCTGTATATTGTATGGCTATATATTGATTGTAAAAACTGTTATTAACATATATGTGCAGACGAGTTGAACAGAAATTTTTTACTTTACTTCGTTTTATAAATCGATTTTTTTTTTCGCCATCTAAAATCTCCATGAAATTTGAAGACATTTCAAAGTATAACATGTAAAAATTAAAAAGTTCTGGTCGTTACATGTTCTCAGCTGATCGGCAGAAATCTGATCTTATTATGTTACTTGCTACTTGCTTAATGATACCGGTCGCAGCGATGGTATTTTTTTCATTGACCTGAATTATGACAAAAAATTACTGTTAATACTCTAATAGCAAAAAAAAAATCAAAATTTTATAACGTATTTTCTACTTTGAAGTATACATTTGTTAAAAGCTTTTTATAACTCCCTATCAAACAATTGAATATTTTAACTTTTGCGTCAGATAATAATAACGTTATCTCCTATAAGAACATCCCCCTCCTTTTAAAAGACATCAAAATGATTAAACTTTTTCAGAAGATCCCACCTACCATCAGCCCCGTGCATATCGAGTTCTTCGTTCGTTCCTATACCTTATACCAAGCAAGAACCATTATCCACGCCTTAAAACGCATTACGCGCGCAGAGAGCTTTCCGCTCCTGCCGGAGGGTCGCAATGTTTGCGATGTGCGCGCGAAAAATTCTCTCGCGGAAAATGCACGCTCGACGCAAAGTCGGAAAAGACGAGCAGGAGGAAAAAGAAGCGAGTGCACGTGCGAAGGAGGATATATATATATATATATATAAGTCGTTCACCGCCCCGTGATGTCGACGTCGTCGTCTTGACGGTTGCACGTCGCGCCGCTCGCTGCTCTCTTTCCTTGGAGCGCTCGCTCGCTTTGATGGATTCTCGTATTTCGCTAAAAGTTTTACGTTGTCGGAGAGAGAGAGAGAGAGAGAGAGAGAGAGAGAGAGAGAGAGAGAGAGAGAGAGAGAGAGAGAGA
>JAYJLV010097921.1:0-12363 GCA_036873485.1 Torymus texanus | reverse complement strand
CGTTTTTGAGCTAAAAATTAATCAAAATTCTGAATTTAATGATGTCATTTTATCAATATTAAAGGATTTTTTTGCTCGCAGCAGCGGCAGGTGCCGGCTCCAACAGAAAGTAGCCGCTCTAACGGAAAGTGGCTTAGGCTTTCTACATTGGAAGGATGGCACAGGTGTTCGTAACTTGTGCCATTACGCCAACTGTCGGACAGCAGGGGTTCCTTCGCGTAGAAACCCTAAAAGTGTTTAACGCACTTATAGTACGTGTGGCAAGAACCCACCCCGTTACAATATATATATATATATATATATATATACAGGCACACACGGACACACAATGACAGCGCAAATATAGTTAAATATACAACTATGGATTTTCCTGTACTTATATGTATATGGATACACACACACACACACACGCCCATACAGCACATGAAAAATAAGAGGAAATCGCACGAGGAGGAGCCATCGTCTGAGGAACCGAACACGAATGGAGACGAGAACTCAGAGGAGAAATGGCAGGAAGCGAAGAAGAAGAGGAGACCAGGTAAGAAGTCACAGACAAAACCTTGTCAGCAGCCTCGGAAGCAGCGTGGACGGCCTGCTATGCCGAATGCTCTCGTTGTCCAAATGAAAGACGAGGTTATGAGATATGCAGAGATCCTGAGTCACATCAGGGATGACAACGCGCTGAAGGGGGTCAGCATCTCAGTGCAAAAAGTACGCAGGATAAACACGGGAAGTCTGCTGTTAGTCCTTACAAAGGAGAGCTCTGAAAAGGTGCCCGAAGTGCACCAGGTGATCCAGAAGGCGATTAGAGAGAACGCCATCGTTAAGCCCAAAGGCCAGGAATACGATGTAGAACTCAAGGGCATGGACGAGATCACGACGAAAGAGGAAGTCGTGAAGGCCATTCGGAGGGATCTAGATGCGGATAGACTAGCGCCAGTCTGATCGTTGCGTTCTGCAAACAACGGAACGGAGACGGCTGTCGTAAAACTTTTAGCACCTGTAGCAAAAAAGCTCCTGGGGCGAAAGAACATCCGAATGGGATGGACTTACTATAGAATCAGGGAGTTGGTGAGGCCACTAAAGTGCTTTAAGTGCTGGAACTTTGGACACCTATGTCGGAGCTGCAAGAGTGAAGTGGATAGGTCAAAAAGCTATATCAAATATGGAGGTGAAGGACACAACGTTGCAGAGTGGAGCGCTAATGCTCATTGCGTACTATGCATTGCGCAAGGCGGAAAGGAACTCGTGAATCACATAGCGAGTAGCAGTCGATGTCCGGTGTATGCGCAGGCACTCCAGGCGACTACGTAACGTCGAAAATGAGAGTGCTTCAGTTAAACCTCCAACACTGTAAAGCCGCACAGGACCTGCTTATGCAGACAGTACGGGAGCTGCAGCCGGATTTGACCATCCTCTCAGAACCCTACAGGCATCTGGACACTTAACCTTGGGCGTCCGATAAAAGTGGTACGGCAGCGATCTGGTCATGTCGGAAGTCCCCGTTCCAGAACACTGTAAGCGAGACTGATCGTGGTTTTGTGAGGGTGAAAGTCAAAGGAGTCCATAGCTACAGTTGTTATGCGCCGCCCAGATGGATGATTGAGGAGTTCGAGGACTTTCTTGACTGGCTGATTCGAGACGTGAAGGACCGTTCCCCAGTAAACATCGCTGGGGACTTTAATGCCTGGGCTGTTTACTGGGGTTGTAAGAAGACAAATAAGAGGGGGCAGGCTCTGCTCGAGACAATGCCCGCTTTGGACATTGTCTTGCTTAACACTGGCACCAAACCTACTTTCGTGAAGGGTGAAGCCTCATTCATTGTGGATCTTACATTTGTAAGCAGCAGCTTTATGCGCGGAAATCGCTTTTTGTGGACTGTTAGCGATATATACACCCACAGAGACCATCAGGCCATTTTGTGGGAGATACACACTAGCCCTAAGCGGGGACCAAAGCCATCGAAGACCAACTCGAGAGGATGGAGAACCCAGCTGTTCGACGCACAACTTTTCTGCGAGGCTCTGGATACCAGTTCTATTGCGGATGGAAATGCAACAGATAAGGTGGAGGAGGTCATGCGGAGGGTAACCGAAGCGTGTGATACCACAATACCGCAGGAAAAAGATGTGGACCATCGACCTCCAGTGCACTGGTGGAGCGAGGACATAGTAGGCCTCCGTAAGGAGTGCCACCGAACTCGACGACTAGCTCAGCGCGTTCGGGGAAAATCAACGTTCTCTGCACTGCAGGAGTACATAAAGCAGTAAAGATGAAGCTGAAAAAAACATAAGGTGCGCCAAGACTGAAAGCTGGAGTGAGTTACTCAGTGAAGTCGATGAGGATCCGTGGGTTAGGCCATACAAGGTAATGACTCGGCTAAAAAGTCAGCCAATGCCATCGCCGACCTGTCCGATACTGTTGAAGAAGATAGTCTCGGCGCTCTTTCCCGAGTAACAGGGCAAGGATTACGGCTTAGAGGAGAGTAGTGGTGAAGAAATCCCGGACAATACTGAAGAGGAGCTGCTGACGGTAACATCGAAGGTAGGCAACAACAAAGCTCCGAGTATGGACCGGATTCCGAATATCGCACTTAAGATGGCTATTAAGGTAGCACCGGTGATGTTCGTGGACATTTATAACACGTGTGTGAAAGAAGGAACTTTCCTAAATACGTGGAAGTGGCAGAGGCTAGTGCTCCTCCCCAAGGGGAAGAAGCCGTCGGACGATCCGTTATCCTATCGTCTGCTCTGCATGCTGGACGCGGCCGGCAAAATCTTCGAAAGGATTATCTACAATAGAATGGAGAAGATTGTTGATCCCTTATTGTCAGACCAGTACGGCTTCAGGAGATCGCGTTCCACGCTGAATGCGATACATAAGGTAGTCAACACCGCAAAGGAAGCTATCGCAGGTAAAAGGTGTAAGGGAGGATCGAAAAAGTACTGCTTGATAGCTACTCTCGACATAAAAAATGCCTTTAACTCAGCGAGATGGGAGTGTACCATGGAGGCTTTAAAAAGACTTAATGTCCCGTGGTACCTTCAGAGAATAGTAGCAAGTTACCTGCACAATAGGTTTCTAATTTACGACACGGAAGCTGGCCCGAAAACATACAAAGTGACCGGACAAGTACCTCAGGGCTCTGTACTTGGCCCGCTTCTGTGGATAATTATGTAAAACAAACAATTATGTGTAACAACGCGCTGTTATTGCTGAGGCTTCCCCAGGGAGTGAGTCTGACGACGTTCGCAGATGACGTGGCAATAGAGATCGTCGCAAAAATCTTGGAAGAAACCATCGCGATCTTCAGACAAGTGCGAAACACAACAGAGGTACTCCTTGTATCCAGCAGGAAGACGAAGGAGATGGACCGACTTAGAGCTGGTAATACCGAGATTACATCCCAACCGTTCATTCGGTACCTGGGAGGAATTTTGGACCCAAGGCTCAACTTCAAGGAGCAGGTGGAGCAGATCAGCTCCAAAGCCTCTGTGGTGGCCACCACATTGTCTCGGTTTATGCCAAATGTTGGGGATCCCAGATAGAAGAGGAGGCAATTACTTGCGTTTGTGACTATCTCAGTGCTCACCTATGCCATACCGATATGGGCTGATGCACTGCTGATAAAGGAGTACCGGAGGAAGGCTGCGGCCAGGGAGTGGCCTGTGCTTTCCGCACGGTGTCCGAGGACGCCATCAACATCATTACGGGTATGCTGCCCATCGAAGTGCTGGCTGCTGAGCGTAGAACGCTGTACCAGCAAGAGAGATCCGCTGAGGCCAAGGTCAAAGCAAGAAAAGTGAGCCTCAACCGCTGGCAAGAGATGTGGGATGGCTCCAGCAAGGGACGATGGACATATCGACTCATTCCCAACGTGGAGCCGTGGGTGAACCACTTGCACGGAGAACTCAACTACTATCTCACGCAAGTAATCTCAGGACACGGCTGTTTTCGAGTGTATCTATAAATTCTCCTATGAAGATACCTCGGGCTGTCCAATTTGTGAAGGAGTCGAGGAGAACGGTGAGCATGCATTCTTCGTGTGCCCGCGTTTCAGCGCTTCTCACGCTATTGTAGAGGACCAGCTGAGGACGCGTCCTACGCCAGATAACTTCATCCAACGGATGTTATCTTCGGAGGCAGGGTGGAAGTCTATCTGCCACCATGCTGCTACAGTGATGAAGGAGTTGCGCCGAGCGGAGCGCGAAAGGAAGAAGGTGAGCTTGCCTCAAGACCAGGCAGAAGAGGAGACAGTGAGTGATACGAACCCCTAATCCACTCACACCATTGAGAGCGGGACGAGGGGGTAAGATTACTCTGATATGCTGGAGGAAGAGCTACGGCTGAGGTTTCCCCCGCGAAGAAATACCAACGGTGGTACCGCGTGGAGCGAGGACATTGCGGCGATACGCCGTGAGTGTTTTTGACCTAGGATGTTGCACCACCGAACAGCTCAAGGGCCGCTGTATGAGGAACTACGACGGCTTACGAGAGAAAAAGAAAAGAGCTCAAAGCTGCCATCAAAATGGCTACAAGTAAGTGCTGGTGAGACCTGTGCGAAGAGGTAAAGCGGGACCCCTAAAGACGCCCGTACAAAACGGTCATGAACAAGATCAAGCCGAGGAGCCCCAACGCACCAACCTGTCCAACTTTTCTAGACAGAGTGGTCGTCTAATGCGAGTATGGTTTTATCCCTCCTGGCCATGTTAAACATGTTCCGCACATTTAAACCAATTACAGAACACATGCATTTAGTACACCGGCTACCACTAACGGTGTTCTTGGCTATTGACAGCACCTTATCGATGGCATCGATCGTTGATCGGCCCTTGCTAAAGCCAAATTGATTATCAGACAAGCCGCCAACCTGTTCTATAACTTCTCGGACTCTTTTATTGAGTCGCTGGGTGGTAGGTAATAGCTGTACAATCTTATACCGGCTACCTCAAGCCGGGTAAATTTGGGCAGAAGGACGTCCATTTTTTTTAGATATATGACGTTCTCCGCATATCCAGATGGCCGCCGTGCCGGTACTATCCCTTACCCAGTTTGGTTCATTTTAGTCCCTGAGCTGCTCACTGATGATAACAATGTCCACCTTCTCTTCTCAAATCAGTTGGGGCAGCAAGTCGTGGGCTACTGTACAGTGATTGAGGTTGATTTGAAGCACTTTAGCCTTCATTGTTTGGTGCTCCGACCTCCATCGATACCTGCTTTCTGACGGCCGGGCAGTTCACTGCCTTGTGGCCCTCCGTTCTACACCTGAAGCACTGAAACAATCGGTCAATTGCACTCTTAAAATTCCGTGCCAGGTGCCCGATTTCGTGGCATTTGAAGCTACGCGTCACTGTTTCACGTAGCCGGACCCGACAATTGACCCATCCTATTCTGAGTTTATGAGCTTTTATCAGCGTTCTTGTTGCTCCTATTGGTAGAAGGACACTGGCTGTTTGTGTGACACTGTAAGACGCCCGTCTGTCTGCCTAGTCTGATATTCAGTGGTCACTATTCCAGGGCCAACATCTGACGTAATCGCCTGTACTATCTCTTCCGTCGTTGTTATTTCATCCAGATCCTTGATATCGACTGTTTCCTTGTGACTCAAGGTTTGAACTGTCGCTGACCCTGCAAGGGTGGACGAGACCAGCGTCTCCATTTCCTGGATCACGAAACAATGCTTGTCCATTTCCAAGAGCAACTGTCCTGCTTTGGTGCACCTGATGCGGGTGAACCTCTCTTGCAAGGCCTTCAGATCAGGTGCCCCTTTGATAATCCCTAGGATGGCAGCGTACGTAGATTCACCGCACTTCTTAATTTTGAAGGCATCAGATCGAGCAGGTTTCGGCTCGGTTGTGATATGTGACTGCACTGTTCTTTCCGTACCATCAGCATTAGACCTCTCTGCTTTCTACCTCTCCGCTTTCTACCTATCTCTATATATCCCTTTTTACCACGGTCGTCCAGTCGGGGTCTTTTTCCTGGCTTCCTATCGGCATCGTGTTAGAAGGAACTTCGTTTCTGCTTTCGCCTCCTTTCGGTCTCCTCGGCCTTGGTATTTTAGGTGATGTCGTTCTTTAACGCTTGCTCTTCTCCTGCATCGTTTCCCTTTCTGGAAGAGGGGCGTCGTCTGACTTGACCCATCTTTGTTGGAACTATCCCTTTTCTCGGGTTTTGGGATTTGTCGCACCTTGACGAGTTCTGCAAGTGCACTGTTGGTGGACCTTGCCATGTTCTTCAGTTCCGTATGAATGTTTTTCTCACCTAAAATAAAGTCCACCAGTGACTCCACCTTTGTTCTCAGCGCCAACATGGCTGCTGCTTCTTTGCTAGCCTGGCCGACCTCTTGTTTTTCACTGGTCCTTTAAGATGCCATAAGAGTCAAGTGATCCACCCCATCTACACCAGCCGGATTGGCCACAACGTGCTTCTGCCCCCCTCCTCCCCAAATCCGTGGGGCCTGCACCGACCACCGGGGCTTTCACCCGATCAGAATCGGTGGCGGGATTCTCCTCATTGTTGAGGATACCCACTTGGGGTAAACTGTTTTGTTGCACATCTACCATAGTTGGTTTATTACTCGGGGTGCCTTCCCCTAGCTAGTTTTGGTCCACCCCGGGTATTTTATTTCCCCGGTGCCCTTCATATCTGACGAGCTTACCCCTATCCGACACCTCGGGAGGTGCCTGATGCGAGACTAGCAACTCGACACAGGTATGTGTGTGTGTGTGTGTGCGTGCGTGCGTGCGTGAGTGTTTGTGTGTGTGTTCATATGCATATATAGGTATAATTACAAACAAAGCCATAGTTGTATATTTAACTATATTTGCGCTGTTATTGTGTGTGTGTGTGTGCGTGTGCGTGTGCGTGTGCGTGTGCGTGTGTATATATAAAACTAAGGATTACCGAAATAATATATTTGATTTAAAATATATAATAATAACATAATATCAGTCAATTCTATGTAAATTAGATCTTATATATCTCTACGAAAGCGAACCGGCGATAGTAAGATAAAAATTTTACTATTTCATCCTTGTAACTATTACTTCATCTTGCGAGGAAAACGATTTCTGAAAGAATAACATAAAAGGTAGCTGATGCCGTTTTGTAAAAAATTTTTTCTGCAAAATTCGAGTAAATCAAGATATTTTTCTGTTTTTTGACGTTTCGTCCCACTGTGCGTCGGTGAGCCTCTCGTGGCTAGCTGGCTTGCATTTTCTGTAGCTCCTACTACAGCTGTTTTTCCTTCTTAGCTGCAGCTATGATCATGGTAGGGAAATGTTCTTGCTTACGGCATAGTACGGGCGGACAGGCGCGCGGATGTGTGTATATACAACGTCGGACATCGAGGCGTCGCTTGTCAATACCGTCATGCATCCACGATTACATGCGGTTTATTATGTGACATGCAATTTGCCATGTTACAAGGGGTGGTAAATGTTTGTTCGTATAAATGAATTCGCATAGAACATCAAAAACTATTTATCTTACTTGATCCAAAGCATGAGAGATTAATAGTATAAATGAGGATTAGTATCAGCAACACTGATATTTTTGCAGATGTTAATTCAAAATTTGTATACATAAAAGAGCATATAAACGGCTAAATGCTGCGTTTGTATAGAGATGTAATAGAAAAAGAATGCGAATTAGAGTGCAAAGTAATCGCTAATTCACTTAGCATAACGACTATTTCGCCTGATCTATTAGCATACCAAATCATGAGGGGGCCGGGCTGCATAAGTCTGTTAGCCGGGGAAATAGTTTATGTATTAAAGTGTGTACAGGTGGAAGTGAAAGTAAGGCCGACGAAGGATTGTTAGGAGGAATTACCTGTATTTTGGGAGGATAAAGCGCTATTTTTATCACCGCATACTCACATTTTGCGTGAATTTGGCACGAAAGCAATCTGTGAAAAATTTTGTTGTGCTTTGTAGACAAACAGGACACTGTCCTCGGTTTCTCGACATCTGAGTCACCTTTTACCGATGGTCACGACTTACTTACTGCCACCCTTTGTCTGCATACGCCCAATCCTACTCAACCCTCATTTTATTATCGGGATTACAAGACCATATGTGCAACTACTCTCACAGAATATCTGTGAGTAGTTGTCTGTGGCCGAATCAGCCTTACTTGAAGAGTGTGACTCTGTCCTTTAAACGTACATCAAAGGGGCAATCGAGGGTCTTGCTCCTATAAAAACTATTTCACCAGGTAAAAACCGCCATCCATGGTTTATGTCGCGTCATGCGACGTTACCATGACCAGTGCGAGGTAGCCAGACCACTTTCTTCTACGACGAAAGGTCATCAAGCCGCTTCACACGAAAGGTGTACGAGAATTTTTTACTAGTGTTCGCGCTCTCCAACCTTAAAACAAAGAAACCCATTTATAATTCATAACCATTCCTCGTCCACTCAATCCCGGCGTAAGAAAATAGTCAAATTTATGTGCTGCTGTTCGACTTCCGAAAAAGATAGCATCACCCTAGAGACGCAGGACTAGTACGCGGCGGTGTTGGATTGTGTCATCTATGCACATCGACAAGATTATTAATGAAACCGGCGGCTCGAGGATCGCCGCTCGCGAAGGAGTTTAAAAGGGCCCCACTCCGCCCACTAGACAGCATTCGTTTTTCACAGTCTTATTGTCACGGTCGCTCTCCGTCAAAATTAATCCTTTGTACTCTTTACTTTAAGTTGTTAAAGAATAAAATCATACACTTCGAAATAAAAGGTCTAATAGTACTTATTAAATAAAACCCTTGTCTCAAACGCTCTACGCAGGTATACGCGCACTCCACCGTTCGACTGACCCTCGCCACAGGACACCGCACCAGAACCAACACACTAAGGTAAGCGATTCTTTGTATTCACATTTAACTTTCTTGAGGTGAATGCGTGCCCTTTTGTCTCACTCCTTCTTCCTGCCGTCCCATTCTGGAGGATTGCTTGTGCATCCGAATCGGGAAATCTTTTGCTATTTTTTATCTTTGTTCCGCAATCCGGACGTAACAGTAGTAAGGGTTAGCTGCGGTGTTTGTTTCTACGAGTTAACAAAATAATCTACGAACGATTTGTGATACACAATGGTTTGCGTAGGTACAACTAAACTTACGGTGAGATTTTTTCACGTACCAGTTTGTACGCGTAATCGAATTAATCTATAAAAGGTTTGGACTACACACCGATTCGCGTGTGTCAGGCGATACTTAAGAGATAATGCAAAAAGGAATTTTTATCGCAAGAGAGAGAAAAGAAAAAAAATACGAGGAAAAAATTTTAGTCGTGTTGTAAATTGCTTATGAAACCTAAGGTGGCCCACGGCGTACGTATGTAGCATGAAACTTAAAGTTAGAAAATAACACGTGGATTTGTGTGTAACAACTGCTGCTTAGATCAGGAAAAAAATTTTTTATTTATGCACTGTGATAATTGACGAATCTAAATTTCGCTAGTTTATATGGGAACGTATGTGACCTTCACGCAAAAAAATAAAAGAAAAAGAAAAAATATCATTTATCATTACGCCCCTGGCACCAGATGAACGCGTACAATACTCAAATTCCAATATACCCTCTCGAATTCATCTATGAACTCGTCTAAATGCGCGTGGGTTTCTCGGCGTTGCTATTCTATAAAATCGAACGTCCTTAGCATGCGATGTTGCCGTGTCTCGCCCTCTCTCAGATTTTTGCAAATTAATGGTAAAGTTTCATTGCTCCTCGCAAACCCTTTCTAAGCCTGCCACTTTCCTTTTTAAAGATTCTATCTCCCTCGCCTTTGCCTTCCCCTCTCGCTCTAACTGACGAATACGCGCCGCGTGTATTGTCGTCTCGATCTACTCGCACGTGAGGATTTTCGGCTTCCCGGTTATCTCAACAACACAAAAACAGAAAAAACGCGTATATTAGCTTAACTGCACTGCGATATCTCTCAAACGTGTCGCCAGGACTGATGACGATCTATCTATATTACGACTTCCGCTATGTGTACCTCTGCACGCTTAAAACCTGGATCCCACCAGGTGTACCATTGTAAAGTTCGCTATTACCTCCTCCTTACCTGTTACCTACCTTGTTTACACGATGTAATAATCTCGAAGCGTCGCAGAACCTCGCTAGTTTATCGCAAGAATTTATGATTTTAATGCAATATTAGAATGGGCTGTTATAATTCAGAATTAAATTATATTTAATTAATTATTTAAATAGACTGATACAAAGTAAATGAAAAAGAAATGTAATGCAATTCAGAACTCTTATATTTAGGTGACACGTGGTAGGTAGCAGAATTGGGCCCAGGTGTTGCAGAATAAAATACACAAGCGGCTTGAAATAATTATCTTTATTACCCTATCTCAATTATAGACAGAGAAAAAAGAACATAAGTACTATTTATTTTCACTTCATTACCGCATCGAGGCAAGGAAAATATAAATTTTTGGCTTCGCTAATCTAACCGATATTCACGCATGTATTTCCGCAAAATGGAAACAAAAGAAAAGAAAACTAAAAAAAAACCATAAAAAGAACACGACAGTTTTCACGTCGCGTATTCGCGAATGACCTCTCGCGAGCGCGCACTCCCTGGCCTGACCTCGGCAACTCTCAGAGCGGGGCTCAGAGGGGAGAGCGATGACCTTGTTTCCCGTCGTAGGTCTGGTAGGTTGATAAAAAAGTTGCGTCGTAGCCGATGAAAATCAGCTCGACTCGGCAGGGTATATCCCGTAGGAGTAATCCCCCGCCTTCGCACTTACTTAATAAATTAATGATCCTTCTGCTGTTCTCTCTTTCCCTCCTTGCTTCCCTTGTCCCCCTTGTCTCGTTGTACTGGTTTGCTCTGTCGTAGTGGTGGTCGTCTCGTTAAAGTGTGGTGCACTGAACTGCCTCGCTGATCGTCTTCGTGCCAAGTGCACCGTTGTATCCTCACCTTCGCGATATTTCGTGTTTTTTCCATACACCCTTCTGATCTATAAGCCCTTTTTCAGGTGTTTTCGGTCTACGTGGCTAGCTAGTGCGCAATGATCTTGCATGACATTGCGCTCTTTACGAGACTTATTTTTTTACCTATGTGCTAGAGTGAGATAGAATTATTCATAGTTATCTAAATTCTTTCTCACTTTGGGATCGCGATTCATCCCATTGATCATTGATTAAATGAGAAATAAATGTAACTTATCATTTATTGTAATGGTTAATATAAAATTGTAAAATAAAAAGAAATAAAGGAAAAACGTATTTTGTTCATCTTCGGACGCGAACATTCTATCAATCTTCTTAATCGGTAATGGTTCTGAAAAATTAAATTACTCTAGTGCGGCCCAAATAATTATGTTAAAGGAAATCAAATAGTAGCCGGTTGCAGACTTGACCTATGGTAACTATTCACACCTCCTTATGGTAATGTACTATAGGAAATGTGAATTTCTTTATTACCGGCGCGTGATTCATGAGTGGGAACGTTACATCATATGACCGGATTTTCCACAACCATTACAAATTTTATCTTTTGTATTTTCTACTTTGAGTGCACTTGTTTTTCTTTTTCAAGCGTCACTTTTTTCTTCTATCTTCCCACGTCATTATATCACTGAGTTCTAAGCATGTAATTTAGCTTTTCTCGTTCGTTAAGTTTGCCACCAGCGCTTTCTAATTCAATAATTTGTTTTACAAAATCAGTAAACAATGTGCTTAAGTCTTCGTAATCCTATAATTTAATTTGATCCAACTTATTTCTTATCCATATTTGCAGAGCTGTTGACTATTTTGTATAAAGCTGATTAATCTTCTTCATAATTTCATAGGCTGTCTCTTCACCACCAACAAACTCTACCTGGTCATTGTTTATACTAATATAAATGCAATTCATTACGTTTATATCCTTCTCGTCACAATCTGTTTGAAATTCCGCGCTTCATTTCTCTCTTGTCGCAGCTTCTTCACATTTTTTTCCATTTTAGATATAGTAATAATCTTTTTTTCCATATCGGATTTAGTAAAGCCAATGTCAATATGTAGTAAACTTTTTGAAACATGTTTCCTTTTATCATTATTCTGCTTTAGAGACATAATCATTTAAACCTGGCATAATTCGACTAATATCGTCTCTTTCATAAAAACGTTTTACTGAGTCTACAGTTACAACCAGAAATGTTTTGACACTTTTCTTTCTAGGTTTTGAAAAAATTTCACTTCTAGCTGTTATGTTCCAGCGTCGCGCGAGGAAGAATTTTATCTTATTCTTCCGAGCAGACATTGCGTCTAACTCGGCAGATTGTAGGACTGTCTCCTCGGCGGCAACAACATCGGCCACCGGGAGACACGCGATCGCGCGTCTGGCAGTCCGCGCCTCTGCC
>JAYJLV010097910.1:0-12364 GCA_036873485.1 Torymus texanus | reverse complement strand
ATATATAAGTGAGGCGACTTGGTTGAGATTAAAACAAAATTTTGAAAATTACAAGTAGCTGCGCTTAAAAACACAAACTTTTTCCTACGATTGCTCATATTTGAAATAGTCAAAAAACAAGTACAGGTGAACGTGGTTGGCAAATCGAATTACTTAGCCATAAATTTTTTCCGTCATCTGTAAACACTTTCGCATGCTTAGACGGCAATTGCAATACATGACTTCTAGGAATTGCCATTCCGAAACAACTGCACAACCGCGCGCTCGGGGTCGTTTTCATATTTCCGGCACACGCGTGAATTTGCGTAAATGGGAAATTTCATAGAGAAAAAAAACGACCGAAAATGGACTGGAAGCGCGTGCGGCCGCACACTCGCGGTAGCTGTGACCTTTTTCTAAAACGAGAGATATTGATCTAATTGTGCTTCCAAGCTATTTACTGGGTCATGAAGTGATTCCACGTGAGATTAAATAAAACGCCCATGCGCGGAAAATTATCGGACAACACAGACGTTCACCTACTTTCCTCGCTAAAGCACTTCTGCCGCAAAAATAGAAACGAGAGAGATGGCAACTTAAACATTTTCTGTTTCACTCTCCGTGTATTACCATCAAATGGGGTTCCTTATCCAAATAGTGGCAATTCGACATAGTGCCAGCCGACGGCTGCTACTTCTTCGCCGAGTTGGTTACAGAAGAAAAATGTGAAGAGGCAAAGGACATACTGCTTCACGCAGCTGTTCAGGAATAATAATTGAGTGACTCAATGAATTGCAGAATAAAGACTCGATAATAACGTTTATAAACGTTTATTGAAACGTGAGAAAGAAATGGATAGGCGTATATAGGTGGAAAACCCTTGCAGTATGCAAATAACAACTCAGCTGGTGATTCGGCATGAAGCGAGCTCCATGACATAAATACCGCGATCGTAAATCCGGGGCGCGCCGCGAATCGCCTGTGCAACTTTCTATACGTCGGCTCCGCCGTATAACTAATCGAGCGCGCGGAGATTTTCGGCTCCTTATCCGCGAGCGGTGCTCGTAAATAGGAAAGGAACAGCGGAGGAAAAAGCTTTTTCCCCGTAGACAGGTGAGTCGATCGTAATTGGCATAATCGCACGGGCTCGTTACACTTTCGCGCACGGAGCACGCGCGTGTCTATATGTGCGCGCACACGCTCGTTACACACATACCTAATGCCGCGCGGGCCGGCAGTCACGCGGCTGCGTTACGCGAGGAGAGACGGCGAATCGATTTTTATCGCGAGCAGCTTTTACGAGCGCGCACGCGTTTCGGATCGTAAAGAATACCCTGGCGATTGTTGAGTAATGGCCGGGAGCCCGAGCATTATGATGCACGCGCCAGTGTGCGCGAATGCACAGCGCGCGCTCTACACGGGGGAGTCCATAACGAGTCCGTGCGGACTGCCTGCCCTGCGTAATGGGATTGCGGGAAATCCTGCGGTTGCTTTCAAATTTCGGACGCTCGTGCTGGATTTCGCTCTTGCCCTCACTAACTCACGCCTCATTAACTCCTCTGTGTATATGCCATCAGTATAAATATAGTCTTTAGTACGTCATCTTTTCAAATTGACGCTTTCAAATATCCGATCAATTTCTCCTCTTGGATCTGGCTGAAAAATATGTTTGCTTAATACTCCCCATCTGCCAATCTTTCAATGCTCCAGCACGAGATGAAAAATTCAAAGAATATCGTCATATCGATGCCGGGACATATATTGATTTTATAAACGCGGCTGCGAAGTTCTGTGAACATTTTCAGAACCATCTAAATCCAATTTCACGTTTTACGAATTTCAATATCATTCTAACATGTATATATTGCAAAATGAATATTCTGACAAAATTATTTTTCTATCAATGGCATACGTTTCTTCTCCTAAACGTCTGTATTTATAATATTTGAAAAACAATATATAAAGTTTCTGCAGAATGCCGCGTATACAGGCGCATAGGTGGCGCGCGGAAAATCGGAGAAAGTGCGAGCACTGGCGCGCCGAGCGGAGTACATTTGTTAATGTAGTCAAAGACAAACGCCCTTCTCTCTATCTCCATCCCGGTCCGCTCGGCTACACCACTTGGGCGGACATATCGATTTTCGGTTTGCCATGCGCGAAAAAGAGCCAGAGGCGCACTTTGCATAACAGTCTTTTATGGCACGGGTTTGAAATATACGACGTTTTGTCAAATCTCCGCGTCCCGCCGACATTGTTCATGCATGCTCGCGACCGGAGCATGCAGGCGGCATTTCGTTTCCGCGCGAGAACGTACGTGTGAGAACGTTGTAATTTCGAATATACCTTTTGCGCGCGTGCGCTCGCAAGCAGCGAGTGATGAAGTGGCACGCGCTCACTATTTTTCCTCGAGCGCCTTAATTAGTTAGCCTAGTTTTTTTATCTGATTTCTCTTTCACACAATGCTCTTTACAACATTTTTTCACCTATCAAAAATTTACACGCGAGGAAAGTCGGTTTCATTAGGCGAAAATCTTTGCTATAAAAATAGCTTTTGAATCATGTACGTATATACAAGTAGAAATGTTGCTAGCAGGTATTGACAATCCACTACGAATTTCATCTAACTTGAATCGCAGGGCTTATCAACTTTACGACTTTCGGCGATCAATATTTATTGCAAGAAATCTGTTAGAGAGAAGTGTTTTTTTTCTGTAACTATAGTTAGAGCTATACTTTTTAAGTATACTAAATAAAACAATTTACTTTAATCATCAAGTTGACAATCTGGAAATTTTAATTAACTACAAGTTTTATGTTGTTGTTTACATGAAACATCTGTTGTAAACAACTTACCAGAGTTGTTATTGATAAGGACAGAATATGAATAATAGACAGAAAAATAATAGTTATTTGCGGTGTCTTTGATAATCCTTTCTTTATCTAAACTTAAAAGAAAACTCTTAATCATTATGCATAAATTCCGTGTTAGTTGTTGGTTCCACAATTGTAACACTAAAACAGCTACTTCTCTTTCGAAAAATGCGTAGTAGTATTATTGAAGAAAAAATCTATGAATTTTTAAATATGCGTACTAAAAATTTCGTTAATCGGTCGTGAAATAAAGTTACATTTTAATTTCATTCTCTCTCTCTCTCGCTCTCTCTCTCTCTCACTTATCAGAATCATGAGTCACGTGTTTTTATATAATCATAAAGCTATTATTATCAAAAATTTTGCCTTATAACCTTCCGTTAATATTCAATTAACCTCATTGCTTATTTTGGTCTATCATATCTATAGATTTGAGACTAAATTAATGCATTAAATTACAAACTAAGCAAAACAAGAATAACTAAATCTTATTTTCGTTGAACTTATTAGAATCTTTTTTTTTTAATTAACCGAAAAACAATAAACAAACTGTTTTTTACAATACTTGAATTATAAATATGTTTAAAAGTCATCTTTATGCATGACTTTGTGTCTGATTATGTCGGCCGTTTCTACTTAAAACGCCATACATCTACATTCCGCGTAACATGGAAAATGCTCGTTATTATTTTGGATTCGTATACGTAAGTAGAATATGTATTTGTAGAAAGTGTAGTTGGCCAATTTAATGAAAGTGTAATATCGAAAATGAGAATAGCTTATATAATTTGAAAATTCTATAGTGGAGTATAGGATTGACAAGCCCGAAAATGTGCAGCGCCGGTTGACTGTCAGAAACGCGATCCGTTAAACAATCATCGCACAGATGTCACCGCCCGCGTGCGCGCACAGGTGCAGAAATCGGACGAACCTCCAGAGGCGTAATTCTATTTTGGTCGTGCGCGGGGGCCGCGAGATGCAGGTATATAGACAGACAGTCACCGTGGGCGGGGTAAAAGAGCGAGACTCCGATTGACTGGCAACGGGGCGTCAACGCGCGAGCGTCCGGCAGCAGTCGGAATAACTAATCAATCGATGCGCCCCATTGGGCCGCGCGCGCAAAGGTGCAATGACGCACGCGTCGCGCTCGCGGAAATGCCATGGGCCGCGTTATTTTTCTCCCTTCTTTTCTTTTCATTCGCCGTTCTCTCCCACCCTTCTCTTCGCGTTTTCGAGTGCGCGCGCGGTGTCGCCACGCCGGATTTATTGATCTCTCCCCGCGCGCTCGGTTTCATTTGATTCGCGGTGAGCGAGTGAACGAGTGAGCAAGCCCGTGTGAAAGAAGGACAGCGAGAGATGGAGGTCTGAATTATTAAAGGAAACCTATTTTCGCTAGAAAACCATGCCATTGTGCGCGCTGCGGCTATATACCGAGGCGCAGGCGCTTGCATACGCGGGAACCTACTTTATTTTTGTTTTTCTGTAGAGAAATGTCGAGGTGCGCCGGGGTCCTTGTAATTGAATATTTTAAGGTGCTTTCGCAGAACCTGCTCGTACTCTTTCTTGCCTCTTATTCCTTTTTTTAGCCTGCGGAAAAGAGAGTAGTAGGCCTTTTCTCGACCTGACCGCCAGAGAGAAAAGTTCATCGTTGCACAGTTTTTCTCCATGGTGCTTCGCTCGATAAGTATGCCTTGCCCGCTAAGATTTCACTCCAGATTTACTAAAGACGAAAACTGGCACAACTTTTTATCGATTGCTTTTTCAAATCATTTCTTTTTACGAGCTTCTTTAACCATTCACGATCGAAGTATCTTTAGACTTCTTTTTAAGAAAGGCCCCTCACTTGCAAAATATTTACTTCTACTTTTACATTTTCAAATTGGACAATTTATTTGTACAGATTTTCGACACGGGTATGGAAGTAGATTATTATAAGTGATCATTAACGGTCACTGCTACTTTGATAAAATTTAGTTTTCAAAGTACGTCATAGTTGACGGACACCTCGATTCTACATGCCATTTTACCAAGTGCCATGTTGTTACTATAGTTCTTTTCGTCTACCAAGTGTATAAATAATAAGACAGCTTTTACAGTCAGGTTATTCACAGTTTCTATGATGTCTCTACACACAACTTTCGTGTAGTGACTCTTCCAAGTAAGCCTCGTGTACTTGATATAACCGCTCAATACTCTTCTTATAACCTCTTTTTGATCGCCGATTAAAATATAAATTATATATCTGAAAAGTTGATCACGTAAATGACCTTCCTTTCGTATTTTTAACAGCAGAATATTCTATTAGCAATTTATCCGCACTTATATTATCGTACAACAATCTAAAAGTTAAATGAAAACTGTGATTTTTAATCGCTTTTGTTTTAGTGATTTTTTTACGTAAAAATCGTAATAAGACTATCATAGCAGGTACTCAAATCTTCCAGCGGCATACTTTTATACTTATAAATCATTTTCACCAAGTTACGACTTTGAAATAGTCGGTTAAATGATTTTTTATAGTTATTAATGCCTATGTATATTTTCTAAAGTAAAATTTAATAAAGATAAATTTTCTTTTTCGTAATGTATTGAATCTGGTGTCAGTATTCAAAATTGCAAACGCCACTTTAAGATACTCATGTATATACATTGAGCAGCGCAGTGCGTTGTGTAAGAGGCGATACCTTTGCATAATTTGCATTCCAACAGTTCTGCATGATACATATTACGTATTTTTACGGCATGTCAACCTGATTATGTTTCACTCGTTTTACTCGTAATTAGAAAGTTTTCGTAGGCGGGGAAATGCAATCTACTTACCGTTCGTCCGCTTGGCGAATCTATTAGTATAATTAGATATAATAAACTCTTATCTTGCAGTAGTGTATATGGTAGCTACTAGCCGGAGGGAGAAAGGCTAATTTCACTCGTCGAAGAAGTTTTCTTTCCGCCACCTATACCGTCAAACAGGAAAGACATGTCGATAAGAGCACTTTCATTCTGGGAACCTTTTCGGCAAACCTTTTACCATTTGCAATTTCAAACTTTCGATAATACATTTGAACATTCAAAGAGTTTTTTATTTGACATACATCTTTAGTATAAATTCAATCTTATTTTTGGATTGATATATGTAGTTTCTTTTCTAGAGTCTAGACTGCTAACTTTTATGTTTGAACAATTGATGAAAATTGTGCAACGATTGTTATCGATTTTATTGAAAAATAATACTTGTATGTTGACGTATTTGCTAAGGTAAAAGGAAAGACGATCGTAGTTCGTGAATTTTAATCTGTGGAGGAAACCTATGAAATTAATAGCAATATTTGGAGCGTGAAAAGTCGTTTAATTAAAAAAACTTTGACCTCCTTTCGTAAAAGGAAAGTTTAACAAAAAGATCGATGAAATTTAGCTGAATATTAAACAACTAAAGCTGTATATATGTAGGACGAATTAAAATAGTTGTAGAGTAAATTTAAATACTTTTGTTCAACCTTTATTTTAAATTTTCAAAAACTTTCGATCTTTTTATCGCCTGAGATTTTGCATACATCAAAAACTCGAGTAAAGAATAGAGAAAATACGGCGACACCTTGTCTCAACGCGTCTGAGAGCACGAAGCGTGTGCGCTGTGTCTCTGGTATTATCGCCCGCTTTCACGCCCGCTCTCTCTCTCTCTCTCTCTCCCGCGCAATGAATCTTTATGACGCAACAGCTTGCATTATCCAGAACAATTTCGGGTAATACAATCATCCTTTAAACGCGCTGTTCGCGCTCGCGCGCCGGGGGATTTAACCGCGGCGGCGAAATTGCCCGGGGCTACGGATGTTGCCGTCCTTTGCCCGCGTGCACTTCGAGCCGGAATTAACAAGGGCTTGCATTCGCAATGCGGCCAGCTCGGGCCCTTATTTTTCGTGCGCCAGCGCGTGACACGACGCGAGCGCAGGGCCACTGGCTTTTTCCCAGCTAAAGTGTTTTCGCAGAGGAGCGCGCGAAGCTGTGATTTTATTAGCTTCAAGCCTGAATCGATGCGTTTTCTCGCGCCTTAAAAGCGTTAATGGATTTCAACGTGGCATTAAAGGGGTTTTCAACCTTTTATTTATTATAATACTTGTTACACTTTCTTTTTGGTTTGTTAGTTTTTATTTTAAAAGGGGTTATTGCAGGATTTATGTCTCATTACTTATTGTACAGTCCATTATTTTTCTAAAGCACTGGGAGAACTATAAATAGCGTTGGAGCTATGATGAGTTGAAATTTAACGACCTTAACGACAAGATATTAGTCGCCATTCGTTCGAGTACATAAAATTCTCTTCATAAATTCACCTGATTTCTCGGATAAAAAGCGCAGTATAACTCTTAAAATAATTAAGTAAAAGGCGGAATAGTCGCATTAAAAATGCAACGAATCGACTTGAAGGAAAAGCCATTTTCCCCCGCGCGCAGGATGATAAGAAAAGTTGCGCTCCTGAGACTTTATCGATTTGGAATTTCTCCGCAAAGTGGCATTAATAAATCCCGAGCATTTAATAACTAGAAAAATTTTGTGCTCGTTACGTCCCAGCGAGCTGAAATACCGTAACGTGGCTGCGGCTTTACGAGGCGCAGTAAAAAGATCCGATAGTGGCTTATAAAGAAGATTGAGCTTTACACGCCGGGAGAGCTCGTCTCGACGGATGCTCCCGACGTCCCGCTAATTACTTCAATTTTTACAATCGAGCTCGCTGAAAGAGCTTACTTTAGCTTTCGCCTCTTCGACGTCAAGTGCTAGTTTTTGCGAGGCCTGAATAATTCGCGCTTGCCAGGCAAATCGAAGCTTTCCGCCGGCCAGCGGAATGAGAGCATTCCAACTAGCGCGGCCGGTGACTTGACTTGATGCTCCGTCCGGTAAATATTTTATCCGACGTCCCGTGAAAAATGCATTATCACCCATTCCAGGCGAACCTGCTCCCGAGCTGAGCAGTGGCAATGACGTAATGAAGATTGAAATATTTTTTTCCAGTATTACTAACATCGTTATGAAAACAAGATCAGCGATGGAAATGGAAAAAATTGAAATTTAATTGTAACAGACTAACAAAACGCCCGTTTTGCAATGCCGCGCAGTTTAGTCTTTCTCTGCTTGTAATAAATTTTTCGCAATTCTTCGACTTCGTAACCATTGTAGCTTTCAGCTTCAATAGAAAACCACAGCAAATTTAATTATGGGTGTCATTTGTTGCTTTGAAATAGACTCGTGTTTTTATCACTTGTAATTTTCTAAGTTATTAAGTTTTTGTATAGCTTGGCTTTCAAAAATTTTTTCTTCTCTTTTTCCGACTCTTAATTATGAGCGCTATAATATAGTGTACATGAATTTCGGTCGTAATTCATGTAGTGGCATAAAAATGTTAAGTTTGAAAGGTGCACGAAATTTTCCAAACTCACATTTTTGAGAAGTGAATAAAAAAAAAAAAAAATATACATGTAAAAACGGGAGAAAAACTTGAGTCTACGCATGGCTACCTAACATTCCATCCTGCGGGTGGCGAAAAACCTGATACGCGCTTTGCGTAACGCAGTTGCGCGCGCGTACATAGCCGCAATCGGGCAAAAGGGAAATTGCCGCTTGCGGAAACGGCGAAGAGGGAGAAAGGAGGGGCGGCGATAATGTGTCGCGCGCTAATTTCATCGGTAAACAGGGGACAGAGGCAAAGGACAGCGAGCAAAGACGGAGCGTGGAGGAGCGAAAAGAAGAGAAGCGTAGCAGCTCTTGGGCGCGTATTGTTTCAGCGGTTATGATAAGTATAACGAAAGGCCGGCCGCGGGCGAGGAGAGGCAATTTCGAGAGTGACTCATCGGAGCGTCGCTCTGCTCCGGCGCGCGGCGCGCGCCTCGGCTCTGTACACACGCCAGCGGCTCTTTCGAGAGGAGTTCGACGACCCTGAACCACCTCGTCACTCTCTTGCTCTCGCTCGCTCGCTCGCTCGCGCTCTCCCTCGTGCGCTGCAGCCTATGCTACCTTTTACTCGCGCGCGTTGCTCTGCCGCCGTTCGCTGCAGCAGCGCTAGCGAGGAGGAAGGATCATCGGCTCTTTACGTCCTCGCGATGATCGTTAGCTGGAAGCCGATCTTTAGGGTCCCGCTTCGCTACCATTCCCAGCTGCGTCCGTCACGAGTCGGCTGAGATTACTTACCTATCTTCGTCTCAACAAACTACGCTGCTCAGCTGCGAGTATCGTCAGATGGAGTCATAGACGAAATTTCCTTTCTTACCGAATGATCCGATGGATAGTGTTATTTTTACGTACGAATATTTTATAAGAAACTAAATTCTTTTTATAATGACAATCTCCGATGGACATTTTATATGCTTATGCGTGACAACTAAAGTAATTAATATCATCATGCGAGTATGCTAAGAGTATATATTGTTTTGTACATTGATTGACGTTGAAGGACACTATCTGGTACGTGAAAATTTGAAACACTGATGTAATGTATACTTTTTTCTACATCACGGGTGTAAATACAAAATCCTTAAGTAATGGCAATTTGAATAAATTAGGAAAAAAAGAGTTAAAATATTTGGTATATCTGTCGAGCGATCTCATGCAATATATATATATATATATATATATATACACACACACACACACACACACACACACACACACACACAAAAACTCGTTAATTGTGCGAAGAGGATTAATGCTGGGGGCTCTAGAAGAATATTTATGCCCAGCGTGTTTAACGGATAAATTATTGAAGCAATGCAATATTTCAAAATTACAATATGTATGAAAAATTAGTTGATCAAGTGGCTCTTACACGCAACTTCGTAATTATAGTTACAACACACGAAAACATTACCACAAATATTATTTTTCCTGCCTCTCTATGCAAGAATTGGATAATTATTCTTTCTCCCGCAATCATAGAATTAGAAATATAATTGTCGGCAATAAATTTTGTTTAAATGTGATTTAAATTGGCTTCAGTGGTCCTTTTCTTCACAGACTTCCATAGTTACAGCATATAACATAATAAAGGATTATTACCGCTAATGGTTCTCTTTTTAAATTTTCGTACAAAAAAAAGCATTCTAATATTCTAAGCGTGTTACCTTCGCGTTGCCCCAAAAAGTATTTTTGCTTGTAATTAATGGATTTGTGAAAAAAAGTAAATATGTATGTGACTCGTGAATTCCCTTTGTAAAAATGTGAAATTCAAGAGAAAAGTCCAAACATCCGCACAGAAAATTCCAGCGCAATCGTCGAAAGCATCCGCGAAAAGTTTGAGCTCAAGCTCAGGAGCGTAGCAAAGCCAGTTATAAAGAGCAAACACGGCAACGAAATTCTCAATTTGGCGAAAAGTTTGGAAAATCCAATTCCCCGGGGGCCTTTGAACTGAGCGCCTCGCAAGGCGATTTTCGGAAGATCGCTCAAAGCCCGCCGCTGCTCGCCGGCAAAGAGAGCCTCGTTGTTTTCTCGCCGGAGAGCCTCCGCCTCGGCCTGATGCGCGTCGCCGCGTCTGGAGAGATCGCGATGCCCGCAAAAAGAGGCGCGCGCTCACTCGGGAAAGCGGCCGAGGAGAAAGAAAATCCGAGCGCTCGACTCTCCGCGCGGCCGTGCGAGCGCGAGCGCGAGAAAGGGGGGGACTTTTGAAAAGGCACTTTTGCGCCGCGCACGCACAATGCCGTGAGAAGTATTGACGGGCCGCGGCACACACGCGATTCTTGTGGCCCGCGCACGCTGCTGTTGCTTTTTTCGGAGCATCTTTGTTACCGCCTTTTTGGCGGTTTACGTGCCATTGTGGATTTCGAATTGCTGCTTTTTCTTTTCTCCCAGCAGCTTGTCGCTTATCTTTTTGTCGCCCCACTTGTTCACCAGAACTTTACCTATTTTGCTGCTTTTATCGGTGACTCTTAGTTTATTTATCAAGGATAAGTACTTTTTTTAGCATATCAACTACAAAGCATTCTAAAGTCAAAACAAATGATAATTATGCAAACCTGGTTGGGTTATTGAAACCCCAACTTTGAGAATTTTTATTTACATTGTTTCAAATGCAAAACTTTATTTCGTTGACGCAAGAATTTCTTGCACGCGTGTGTGTACACACACACACACACACTGCAGCATTGAAATTCTATTGAGCGAGTTATTTTCTTCTGGTGAATGTGTGATATGTGAAAGTGAACTGTGTACAGATTTAAATGTTGAAAGATAGAAATTGTATGTGCTATTCTCCCTCGTGTTTATGAAAAGAATTTTTTGCAATTATTTAAAAGCGGAATTCTCTGGCTTTAAAACAAAATTGAATATAGAGCAAAATTTTATGCTTTTATGAACCCTGAAATAGTATTTCTCTTGTACAGGATAAAAACGGGTTTGTCGTCAAGTATCATCATATATATTTTTTCATTAAACTTAAAATTTAATTATTGGATTTACACTTTCGCGTTCAATTCGATAGACAAAAAGATTAATTGTGAATTATATACGTTAGTTATACTTCTCTTTTCAAAATGATAAATTTAAAATTCAACTGGTGTTGTTATAATGTATTCAAATTTCCTTCTACACAGTATATTAAATATAGAACATAAGATAATGATCGTATCAGGTGGAAGTAATAAAAAGACTAAGGTAAAGGTTTAATTAAAAGTTTATTTATAAATACAGTTCTAGAACTTTCATACACTCATGGAAATGATAGTACGGAATAATATTTAAATATTCGATGTATTAAAGAAAAGCAACAAGCTTTAGTAAAATTGTATTATATAAAAAGTGAAGACTGTTATTAGGGATGATGAAGCACAATTATTGCATTGGTTAAATTGACCACCTAAAATTCTCAATCGTACCATTAAGTTATTTAAACAAGCGTGGCGTTTCTACGAACACAATACGACGAGCGCGCTCTAGTCGCTGAACTTTGTTCTCCTTCTCTTTCTCCAGAGTCTCGACTTTCAGAGAACGCGAAAGTTTTGACGCACACACATACTCGGCGCTAGCGCATGCTAGGAGCTGCGGGGAAAAAGTTTCTCAAACTCGCCTTCAGCTAATCAATAGCACAAACAATCCTAGACGCGCGGGGAGAGGGAGCGGAGAAAAAGGCCAAGGCAGCCGATTCTCGCGAAACAAAAGTGCCTATTACACGGCCAGTGGGAGCGAATAAACAGAAGCAAAATTTCCCATTTGAATGGCGAGACACTCTCCCCCCCCTCCCTCTTCCCGTATATGTATATATGTATATACATACACGCGTGCTTCTTTCGACCGTCCCGCCCCGAGGCGATGTAGCGCGCTCCGAGTCTCTGTATAAGAGCAGATAGAGCATAAGGCGTCGCCGCGGCTTATAAAGAGCTTTCCTCATTTGTACTCAGCGCTCGTGTGTTCTTTCTCTCACTCGCTCCGGGTAAGTATAACGCTCGGCAGCGCGAAACCTCGTACACATATATATATACACACACACACACACACACACACACACACACACACACACACACACACACACACACACACA